>CAUDMG010004112.1:0-142500 GCA_958450375.1 Homarus gammarus
CAGTACTGTACTATACTGTTCTCTACTGTACTGTAGAAGGATTCTCCACTTAATGCAGAATGTGTGTTCCTCACATGCACTGTACTGTACTGTAGAAGGAGTCTCCACGTAATGCTGCATATGTGTTCCTCACAAGTGCTGTACTGTACTCTACTGCACTGTACTGTACTGTACTGTACTGTAGAGGGAGTCTCCACTTAATGCTGTATGTGTGTTCCTCACAAGTGCTGTACTGTACTCTACTGTGGAGGGAGTCTCCACTTAATGCTGTATGTGTGTTCCTTCCAAGTAATGTACAATAATGTACTATACGGTACTCTACTGTACTGTAGAAGGATTCTCCACTTAATGCTGTATGTGTGTTCCTCACAAATACTGTACTGTACTGTAGAAGGAGTCTCCACGTAATGCTGTATATGTGTTTCTCACAAGTGCTGTACTGTACTGTCCTGTACTGTACTGTACTGTACTGTAGAGGAAGTCTCCACTTAATGCTGTATGTGTGTTCCTCACAAGTACTGTACTGTACTGTAGAATAAGTCTCCACTTAATGATGTATGTGTATGTGTTCCTCACAAGTACTGCACTGTACTATACTAGGGTGTGTCATAGGAGGGAAGATCAGCTAAAACTAATGGCCCATCACTTTTTTGGTAGATTTTAGTGTATATAAACAGAAAATAATTTCAGTTTCAATATTTTGCAACCTTTTGTTCGGTAAAATTTAGCGTGAAATTTTGGAAAATCTAACGTACAGCTGCATTAGTGCATTACAATTAAATAGTGAACATTGCTTTCAGACTTCATTCTTTAACAACCAAACTAACAATATTTTTTTCTGTTTCAGATTCTGATGCATTTATAAGTTGATAATATTTGCGATGGCTGCTTGTGTCAGGACGAGGAACCAAAAATCCAGCCATCTCAGTCACTATCTTGGATCTGGGAGAGAGCTCCTGAAATCGGAGTTGCCTACATTGAGAGATGCTTTGAGATACGGTGTTTTAATCAGGCAAATCAGTGAAAAGAACCAAAGAACTTACACAAACAAAGACATTGCCAGTGATATGACCAAAGCTGTCTTGGCACAGTACTGTACACTCTGGCTAACGAGCGTTAGCCTCCAGTCATAACAAGTCAGAAGAAGATTAGTGAGAGACTGCTAGCCAGTTGGGAAAAGGCAAGAGATATCTCTCTTGGGAGAGGAAAACTTGCAGTTAAGGACAGCTTTGCAAAGCAACTGGACCAGTTATTTGACATAATTACTTGCAAGTGCCCAATTGTTCTCTGTCCTGGGTTTGGATGCGATCATGACTATAAATCCGAGGCCCACATCTCCTGTATTTGCAAGCGTGAACTGAAGATTCCTGTGATCGAACTGGCATTTGTCAAAGCACAGAGAGAGAAGACTGGCAGTATAGGGGCTCTCATGATTTCTAGCCAAGATATTCCGGAGTCCAAGAGACAGGAGGCTGCCACAGAGAGACAGAAGAGGAGAAGAGTTGCCGAGGAAAAGAGACTTGAGAAGGCCCAGGGTGAGGTAAAAAAGGCCGATGATTGGAGTCAAGCTGATTCAGAGTTTAATGACTTCCCCATGGCTGATCCGAGTGCTGACCAGGAGAATGGTGACTTTGTCCCTAACCCAGAAAATAATGATCCCAAACCTTCCAGGCATAAGATTCGAAATAGGAAAGATATCCCGAGCATTGCTCTGGCCAGCATGCGACACCACACTGGTCTCAGAGAAACTGCAGGGATAGCAACAGCTGCCTGGATTGACGGTGGTTTGATAACACCTGATGGTGTTCACCTGGTGATAGATCATAACAAAGTAAGGAGAGCTCAGGAGAAACTTGTCAGTAACCTAGAAGAGGAGTTTGATAAGGGGATAAGAGAAAATGGAATCAATTGTTTGTTCTTTGATGGGAGAAGGGATGACACTAAAGTGTTCATGAAAGTTGGAGATTCTGACAAGTTGTTCCCTGCCATGGTGAAGGAGGAACACTACTCCTGCTGCAGTGAACCAGGAGGGAAGTATTTGTGGCATTTCACTCCAGAGAAAGATGACATCAGGAAACCAGCTGAGATAGTGGCAGATAACATTGTGAACTGGCTCAGAGAGAGGAACGTAGACCAGACCCTGCAGGCCATTGGAGGGGAGAGCACCAACACGAACACAGGGTGGCAAGGGGGGGTCATACAGTGGATAGAGCGGAAGATTGGGAGGAAGCTGGTCTGGATTGTTTGTGACCTCCACACCAAAGAGTTGCCACTCAGACATCTGATCCAGGAGCTGGATGGCAAGACTCTTTCAAACAACAGATGGTCTGGTCCTCTTGGCAAGATGCTGGACTCTGCCACTGAGTTAGAAAAAAATCCGAGCTTTGAAAAAATCACAGTTGGCCCTCCACTCGTTGAGCTTGCACATACTGTCATTGACGACCTGAGTACTGACCTGTACTATGGTTACATGATTTGCAGTGCCATCAAAACTGGGGTCATGCCTGATAGACTTGTTTACCTGCAGATAGGTCCAGTCTCGCATTCTAGGTGGCTCACAACGGCTCTCAGGTTCTGCAGAATTTGGGTCGCTCATCATAAACTGAAAGGGAACCAGCTTCACAACCTGAGACTTATTATTGTCCAATTCATCGTGAGTGTCTACTTGCCAAATTGGTTCAACACAAAGGTCAAGTCATCGTTCTCCGAAGGTCCGAGGAATGTTCTCTTCCAGGTTGAGCTCCTGAGGAGTCAGCCAAGGAAGGTTGTTCAGATTGTGGAGCAGACTGTGAGGAGATCTTCCTGGTATGCTCATCCCGAGGCAGTACTGCAGACAATGCTCTGCAGTAAGGATGAGGAGGAGAGAAGAGTGGCAGTCAAAAAGATCTTGGATATGAGACTTATGAGAGGATCTGGGCATGACGAATTAGTTGGTGACGATTCCTTCAGGGTCAGGAAGACTCCTAAAGTCAATCTAGGTGCCAAGACCCTCACTGATCTCATAGGTCTGGATAACATCCAGGCTGGCAGTGAGCCCCCTCTTACCTGCAGCCTCACCAATGTTCAAGTCAGAGCTTTCCTGGACAACCCCATGCATGTCCCTCCCTGGCCCTCGCCCACCCAGAGTATAGAGCATTGTGTACAGCAAGTGAGCGAGGCCAGCAGTCACGTGTACAGCCAGGAGAGGAGGGAAGGCTACATCCGAGCTCAGGTGGTCAGCAGGGAGGTGATGAGTAGAAACAGAAGCAAGAAAGACATGTTCTCTATGGTGTGCAGCAACACCGGGTCGTAGTAGTAAAACCGGTTTTTGTATTTGATGATTTTGTTTTCTAAAGGAATATTAAATTTAATAAATGTGTCAAGATCATTCGTTTCACTATTCTGGATCATTTTCATCCTAATAAATTAACCTGATACATTTACTTTACTTTAAATAAGCTATTTAGTGGTGTTGGTAAAAGGGTGGGAATACTGAATTTTCATAAGATTTCAAGTTAAAATTTACCTAGCAAAAAATGAAAACTTTACAAATCTGAAGATATCACATGATTCTGAACATAGAACTACATCATTAATACCATGGGCCGATTTTTCAAACTCAAAAAAAAAAATTCGCCTCCGTATGACACCCTAGTACTATACTGTACTGTACTGTCGAAAGATTCTCCACTTAATGCTGTATGTGTGTTCCTCACAAGTGCTGTACTGTACACTACTGTGAAGGGAGTCTCCACTTAATGCTGTATGTGTGTTCCTTCCAAGTAATGTACAATAATGTACTATACGGTACTCTACTGTACTGTAGAAGGATTCTCCACTTAATGCTGTATGTGTGTTCCTCACAAGTACTGTACTGTTCTGTGCTGTGCTGTACTGTACTGTACTGTACTGTAGAAGGAGTCTCCACTTAATGCTGTATGTGTGTTCCTCACAAGTACTGTACTGTACAGGTACTGTACTGTACTGTACTGTAGAAGGAGTCTCCACTTAATGCTGTGTGTGTGTTCCTCACAAGTACAGTACTGTACTGTAGAAGGAGTCTCCACTTAATGCTGTATGTGTGTTCCTCACAAGTACTGTACTGTACTGTAGAACGAGTCTCCACTTAATGCTGTGTGTGTGTTCCTCACAAGTACAGTACTGTACTGTAGAAGGAGTCTCCACTTAATGCTGTATGTGTGTTCCTCACAAGTACTGTACTATACGGTACTGTACTGTAGAAGAATTCTCCACTTAATGCTGTATGTGTTGTTCCTCACAAGTACTGTACTGTACTGTAGAAGGAGTCTCCACTTAATGCTGTGTGTGTGTTCCTCACAAGTACAGTACTGTACTGTAGAAGGAGTCTCCACTTAATGCTGTATGTGTGTTCCTCACAAGTACTGTACTGTACGGTTCTGTACTGTAGAAGAAGTCTCCACTTAATGCTGTCTGTGTGTTCCTCACAAGTACTGTATTGTACTGTAGAAGGAGTCTCCACTTAATGCTGTATGTGTGTTTCTCACAAGTACTGTACTGTACTGTACTGTACTGTACTATAGAAGGCGTCTCCACTTAATGCTATATGTGTGTTCTTCACAAATACTGTACCGTGCTGTACTATACTGTAAAATGAGTCTCCATTTAATGCTGCATGTGTGTTCCACACAAGTACTGTACTGCACTGTACTGTAGAAAAAGTCTCCACTTAATCCTGCATGTGTGTTCCTCACAAGTACTGTACTGTACTGTACTGTACTGTACTGTACAGTACTGTACTGTACTGTACTGTACTGTACTGTACAGTAGAAGAAGTCTCCACATAACGCTGTATGTGTGTGTGTTCCTCTCAAGTACTGTACTGTACTGTACTGTAGAAGGAGTCTCCACTTTATGCTGTATGTGTGTTCCTCACAAGTACTTTACTGTGCTGTACTGTACTGTAGAAGGAGTCTCCACTTAATGCTGTATGTGTGTTCCTCACAAGTGCTGTACTGTACTCTACTGTACTGTACTCTACTGCACTGCACTGTACTGTAGGGGGAGTCTCCACTTAATGCTGATTGTGTGTTCCTCACAAGTGCTGTACTGTTCTGTACTGACCTGCACTGTACTGTAGTGTACTGTAGAAGGAGTCTCCACTTAATGCTGTATTTGTGTTCCTCACAAGTACTGTACTGTACTGTACTGTACTGTACTGTAGAAGGAGTCTCCACTTAATGCTGTATGTGTGTTCCTCACAAGTACTGTACTGTGCTGTACTGTACTGTAGAAGGAGTCTGCACTTAATGCTGTATGTGCGTTCCTCACAAGTGCTGTACTGTACTGTACTGTACTGTACTGTGCTGTACTGCACTGTAGAAGGAGTCTCCACTTAATGCTGTATGTGTGTTCCTCACAAGTACTGTACTGTACTGTACTGTACTGTACTGTAGAAGGAGTCCCCATTTATTGCTGTATGTGTGTTCCTCACAAGTATTGTGCAGTACTGTACTCTACTGTACTGTAGAAAGAGTCTCCACTTGATGCTCTTATGTGTGTTCCTCACAAGTTCTGTACTGTGCTGTACTGTACTGTAGAAGGAGTTCCACTTGATGCTGCATGTGTGTTCCACACAAGTTCTGTACTGTCCTGTACTGTAGTGTAGAAGAAGTCTCCACTTAATGCTGTATGTGTGTTCCTCACAAGTAGTGTACTGTACTGTAGAGAGAGTCACCACTTTATGCTGTATGTGTGTTCCTCACAAGTACTGTACTGTACTGTACTATACTGTAGAATAAGTCTCCACTTAATGCTGTATGTGCATGTGTTCCTCACAAGTACTATACTGTACTGTACTGTAGAAAGCATCTCCACTTGAAGCTGTATGTGTGCTCCTCACAAGTTCTGTACTGTGCTGTACTGTACTGTAGAGGGAGTCACCACTTAATGCTGTATGTGTGTTCCTCACAAGTACTGTACTGTACTGTAATGTACTATACTGTAGTAGAAGTCTCCACTTAATGCTGTATGTGTGTTCCTCACAAGTGCTGTGCTGTACTGTACTGCAGAGGGAGTCTCCACTTATTGCTGTATGTGTGTTCCTTACATGTACTGTACATTAATGTACTATACGGTACTCTACTGTACTGCAGAAGGATTCTCCACTTAATGCTGTATGTGTGTTCCTCACAAGTACTGCACTGTGCAGTACTGTACTGTACTCCACTGAACTGTACTCTAGAAGGAATCTCCAATTAATGCTGTATGTTTGGTCCTCACAAGTGCTTTACTGTGCTGTACTGTACTGTATTGTACTGTACTGTAGAAGGAGTCTCCACTTAATGCTGTATGTGTGTTCCTCACAAGTACTGTACTGTGCTGTACTGTACTGTAATGTACTGTATTGTAGAAGGAGTCTCCACTTAATGGTGAATGTGTGTTCCTCACAAGTACTGTACAGTGCTGTACTGTACTGTACTCTACTGTACTGTACTGTACTGAACTGTACTGTAGAAGGAGTCTCCAATTAATGCTCTATGTGTGTTCCTCACAAGTGCTGTACTGTACTGTACTGTATTGTACTGTAGAAGGAGTCTCCACTTAATGCTGTATGTGTGTTCTTCACAAGTACTGTACTGTACTGTAGAGGGAGTCACCTTTTAATGCTGTATGTGTGTTCCTTACAAGTACTCTACAGTACTGTACTATACTGTACTCTACTGTACTATAGAAGGATTCTCCACGTAATGCTGTATATGTGTTCCTCACATGTGCTGTACTGTACTGTACTGTACTGTACTGTACTGTACTGTAAGGTATTGTAGAGGGAGTCTCCACTTAATGCTCTATGTGTGTTCCTCACAAGTACTGTACTGTACTGTACTGTACTGTACTGTAGAAGAAGTCTCCACTTAATGCTGTATGTGTACGTGTTCCTCACAAGTACTGTACTGTACTATACTGTACTCTACTGTAGAAGGAGTCTCCACTTAATGCTGTATGTGTGTTCCTCACAAGTACTGTACTGTGCTGTACTGTACTGTAGAAGGAGTCTCCACTTAATGATGTATGTGTGTTCCTCACAAGTGCTGTACTGTACTCTATTGTACTGTACTCTACTGCACTGCACTGTACTGTAGGGGGAGTCTCCACTTAATGCTGTATGTGTGTTCCTCACAAGTGCTGTACTGTACTGTACTGACCTGCACTGTACTGTAGTGTACTGTAGAAGGAGTCTCCACTTAATGCTCTATGTGTGTTCCTCACAAGTAATGTACTGTACTGTACTGTACTGTACTGTAGAAAGAGTCTCCAATTAATGCTGTATGTGTGTTTCTCACAAGTGCTGTACTGTACTGTACTGTACTGTACTGTACTGTACTGTACTGTACTGTAGAAGGTGTCTCCACTTAATGCTGTATGTGTGTTCCTCACAAGTACTGTACTGTACTGTACTGTACTGTACTGTAGAAGGAATCCCCAGTTAATGCTGTATGTGTGTTCCTCACAAGTACTGTGCAGTACTGTACTCTACTGTACTGTAGAAAGAGTCTCCACTTGATGCTGTATGTGTGTTCCTCACAAGTTCTGTACTGTGCTGTACTGTACTGCTATGGGAGGAAATAAAGAAGGCATCTGATAGAAACAATGTATGTATTCTAGGCGATTTCAACTTTTCAGGCATAGATTGGAAAAATCAACTTAGCGATAATGAATCTGAAGATTTTCTAGAAGCAGTACAAGATAGTTTTTTATATCAATTCATAAACTCGCCCACTAGAGGAAATAATATCCTCGATTTAGTTCTCAGTAATAATGAAAATCTAGTAAAAGATGTTGGGATTGGAGACGAACTAGGAAACAGTGATCATAAAGCCATATATTTTAACATAATATGGGATGGCAGGAAGAAGGAAAATTCGGCCTTGATCCCGGATTTTAGGAAGGCTAATTACGGTAGCTTAAGGAGAGACCTAAGGGATGACCCTATGGTCAAAAGATTAATCCCCCCCACACCTCCGGAACTGTCAACTTAGGATGGGATAACCCCGAATTTAATTTAGCAGCTACTTATGAACAATTTATTGCGACAATCAATAATGCTCAAAATAAACACATCCCAAAAAGAAAATTCAGATCGATACGGAACCAACCAAAATGGATGAATAATAGACTCTTTGATCTTCTAGGGGAAAAAGAAAGGAGTATATAGAAAAGTTAAGAAAGGCGAAAATCACTTACGTGGTTACTATCAGAACCTAACAAGACAGGTAAAAACAGAAATTAGGAAAGCAAAGAGAAATTATGAAATCAAGATAGCAAACGAATCGAAAAATATCCCCAAAGCTTTTTATCAACTGTATAAATCAAAGGTTAGAGATACAATAGGTCCCCTTAAAACTACGACAGGAGAAATGACTGATGATGAGTTAGAAATGTGTAGTACGTTAAATAGTCATTTTCGCTCCGTATTCACAAATGAAAACCGAGCACAGTTTCCAGAAGTTCATAAGGTATATAACGACAGTATAGAAAATATGTTGATGAATATCAATATTACTAGTAACGATGTGCTTAAAGTAATTAACAGACTGAAGCCTCATAAATCGCCTGGTCCAGACGAGGTATATGCTAGAATATTAAAAGAATGTAGAGATGAGTTGAGTAATCCATTAGCAGTTTTATTTAATAAGTCATTAGAATCGGGCATAGTGCCAGAAGCTTGGAAACTTGCAAATGTAGTTCCGATTTTCAAAAAGGGTGATAAATCAATTGCATCAAATTACCGTCCCATTAGTCTCACGTCAATCATTGGTAAGTTGCTAGAGTCAATTATTGCTACAAAAATCAGAAGCCACTTAATCCATTCTTCTCAGCACGGGTTCACCTAGGGACGGTCTTGTCTCACAAATTTGCTTAGCTTTTTCTCAGAAGTATATGAAGCGGTAGATAATGATAAGTGTTACGAACCCCTCCACCGATTGTCTTCATCTACCTACCCAGCACCACGAGCAACGCCATCTAGGGACGAAACACGAGTATGGCTCGTCTTAGTTACCACTCCCGGGTTTCCCTTCTCCATATCCTGGTTGTTGCGTCACTTCCGCCTCAGTCTACTTTGTCAGCTCCAATTCGAGGAGAGGACACTTCACTCTGGGAAGCGACCACAGGAACACCTATCCTGGAAACCTACGGCACAGTGACTATTTACCGTCTTCTACCATACTCAGCCTTGCTCGTCAGCCATCTCAGCTCCTCACTTAAGTATTTGTAATCTTGTATTGCCTCTTCCCCCTCCACATTGCTTCACTATTGTTTTATGTTTTATTACTATGTATATACTGTTCGTGTTTAGGTTAAGTTTGGTTAAGGATAGCGTATAAGCTGAATATTTTGTTAAGGAATTTATGGTACTTTATTATATACAACGAAAACTTGCATCCTTTGTCTACCCTTTTTTTAGTCCGATTGTCTTTGTTTTTTTTTGTTGTTACCCGTTGGGATCTGGGTAGACGTATAACTATATTCTGAATCCCCAACTCGTAACAAATGGCGACCGTGACAGGACACGACCTTAAGTACCATATTCCTTCCTCCCTTGTTACTCAGTGTTAATTACCCCTCCCAGTCACTTCTGTTTACAATTGCTTTACGGTGGTTTAAAGTTTCCTTCATATGTGTGTGCATATATTGGTATTATCGTACAGTAAGAGTGACAGACGTAGGATAATAGGTTCCAAGTGTCATAAGGCTTACCTGTTATTACACGTGGCAGTCGTGTGGTAAGTCTTATCGAGTGTAGGGAAGAATCCGGATCTGTTTAATGCCGTACCCTCACTCCAGAGTAGGCTGTTCCATAGTTACTAGTTTAGAGTGAAGTGATATCTTGGGACGCCCCGCTCTACCAGGACCCCATAATTATAAAGCCTCAATTATTGTTCTTCTCATTATCTCATTCAGGGCTGTTAATCCGGATCTTTATATAAATGCCGTAATACGCCCTACCTCTTTCAAGTATATCAGGGTTGTTAATCCGGATCTTTATATAAATGCCGTAATACGCCCTACCTCTTTCAAGTCTCTTGTCCTTATCTAAGGATCTTCTCGGAAGAACAATAATCATAAGTGTAATTTCCCTAGGTATAACTTGGTTAGTTTCCGGGACTTTCTGGTTATCCACTGCCGTGATATTTTCTAGGGTTATCCACTTATCTTATCTTTTGACCATTAGTTAATTTATCCTATTTTTATTAACAATGGCCACCTCAGGTTTTGATCTCCAGGATTTTATTGAAAATCCTTCCGTAGCTAAATTACGTGTTAATATCCTGAAGAAAGAATGGAAAGAAATAGCCAACTATTACAATATCCCATTTTCACAGCAACTGACTAAGGAAATTTTAAAAAATCATGTGATTGAAGTGTTGGTTCAACAAGAAGTTTTAAAAGAATCCGCTGTTGACAGATTAACGCCCATGTCCAAGAAACTTCAACCACTATCCACCACCCCTCCTCACCCAGAAGTTGCCTCAGGTCTGGCTAGCCCTCAAGAAGAAACACAACGAATAGACCCCTTAGAACTAGAACGAGCTAGGTTCGAGTTCCAAATCAAAATGAAAGAACTCGAGTTGGAACAGGCCAAGTTGGAGCAGGAGGCCAAGTTGGACCCTGAAGAAAGGATGGAACAGGCCAAGTTGGACCATGAAGAAAGGATGGAACAGGCCAAGTTGGAACAGGCCAAGTTGGAGGCCAAGTTGGAGCATGAGGGAAGGTTGGAACAGGCCAAGTTGGAGCATGAGGAAAGGATGGAACAGGCCAAGTTGGTGCAGGCGGTTAAACTGAAAGAACTACAGGTGAGAGAGACAGAAGTCACTTTAACATCGGAGTTTAAATCAAAAGAAGTGGCATTAAGAGAGAAACTCGCTGCTTTTAACCCTGCTACTGCTTCTTCCCTTGTTCCCGGGTTTGATGAATCCGATATGGACGGGTCATTTAGGACTTTTGAGAAAATAGCCGCGAAGAATGAGTGGCCAAAGGACCAGTGGGTGTCAGTGTTAGTTCCTAAATTATATGGTAAGGCTCGTAGAGTTTATAACTGTTTAGACCAGACTGATGACTATGATAACGTAAAAAAGAATATCCTCACCTCTTATGCTATCACGCCAGATGGATACCGGCAGAAGTTTCGTGAACTAACCAAACCATTTTCACACACATTTGTTGAGTTTGCTCAAGAAAAGCTTAGGTTTTTTAAGAAGTGGTTAGAGGCTACAGAGACCTCCACATTTCAGGATTTGTTAAATTTGGTAGTCCTGGAGGAGTGGAAAAGCAAGATACCATTTCACATCTTGAAGCATGTGGAGGAGCGTGGAGAGGTTAATTTAGGGCGTGCTGCTGAGCTGGCTGATGCGTATGCTTTGTTGGTGGAGTCACTGGGCAGTAGAGAACGTGGTACTTCCCGACATGTTAGGTCTTCCTCTGATGATAATCTTGGGGGCGTGAGTGGTAGGTCGAAAGGTCCCACACCTACTCCCCCCGATGCAACCAAGCTTACTTGTTCTTACTGTAAAATCCCAGGCCATACGATCCAGACTTGTAAACACCCAAAGTGTCGAATTGCTAAAAGTAGTTCCCTGGATCCCAAATCCAAACCAATAGCAAATGCCAATGTGGAAAGACCCCATCAGGATCTCTTCTCTTCATTCACCTATGAGGGAAAAATTTCAATCATAGAGGGGTCTCGTTCTTTTCCTATTCGTATACTACGTGATACGGGCGCAGCACAATCTATCCTCCTGTTTAACGTCATTCCTGATATATCTACCGCATTTACAAATGAGAGTGTTCTAATTTCAGATCTCTCGTCCCATTCTTCCTATCCTTTAGCTAAAGTGCACCTCCAATGTCCCTTGATTACTGGGGAAGTGCAAATAGCCATTAGGAAAGACCCAATGCCTGTGTGCGGCATTCATTTATTATTGGGTAATGACTTGGTAGGAGATCTAGTGGTTCCTAACATAAAGACAGTCGACTCTCCCTTACCTGTCAACTCCACCACTGACCTTAAAGAAACTATTCCTCATCTTTTCCCATCTTGTGCTGTTACCCGGTCGCAGAGTGTGCGAAATGGGCCCTCTTCATCTAAAACCACCTCCAATATCTTCCTACCCACAGAAGATCTGTACAATAAGACGATAAGTAAGGATGAGCTCATTAAAGCCCAACAATCTGATCCATCTTTGAATAAACTTCATCATGCAGCAGTTGAGGGTAAAGATTTTAACACCCTTCCGTGTTTTTATTATCATGAAGGGGTTTTGATGAGGGCCTATAGGCCCCCTGAGCTTGCACATCTAGACACGTGGTCTGAAATACATCAAGTGGTAATTCCAGCTTCAGTCAGACCAGCATTAATTGCCCTTGCCCATGATGGTATTTCAGGACATTTGGGAATCCTGAAAACATATAAAAAGCTCCTCCAACACTATTACTGGCCTGGACTTAGGAAGGATGTGTCACAATACCTAAAATCTTGTCATATTTGTCAAATGGTAGGAAAACCAAATGAAAGTATACCAGCAGCTCCCATTAAGCCCATCCCAGTATTTTCTACCCCATTTGAAAAGATTGTTGTGGATTGTGTGGGCCCATTACCAAAGACTAAGAAGGGAAATCAATTCCTGCTCACAGTTATGGATACCAGTACACGTTATCCTGAGGCTTTTCCCCTTAAAAGCATCACTTCAAAAAACGTAATCAAACATCTTTTGCATCTTTTCACTTCAGTGGGCATTCCTAAAGAGATCCAATCCGATCAGGGCACCAATTTTACGAGCAATCTTTTCAAACAGGTGACGAAAGACCTCAGTGTGGACCATTGTACATCTTCGGCTTACCACCCACAATCCCAAGGTTGCTTGGAACGGTTCCATCAAACTTTCAAATCAATACTAAAAAAATACTGTATAGAACACCAAAAGGAATGGGATGAAAGCATAGACTTATTACTCTTTGCCATCAGGGAATGTCCCCAAGAGTCATTGGGATTCTCCCCGTTCGAGTTACTATATGGGAGACAAATTAGGGGACCCCTTAAAATAGTAAAGGAGCAGTGGTTTGACACTCCATCTATTAAGCCCGCAACAGTTTCCCAATACATTGACACTTTACGGGACAAATTAACTGAAGTCCGAACCATTGCTCAGTCAAACTTAAAAAAAGTCCAAGAGAAAATGGTGAAGTCCCAACCTAAATTAGTTAAAAGATCATTTTCTCCAGGTGACAAAGTGTTACTCTTTCTACCCATTCCAGGCTCTCCCCTTAAAAGCAAGTTTACTGGTCCCTATATAGTTGCTAATAAACTATCTCCTCTCAACTATATAGTCCATACTCCTGATCGCAGAAAAGATTCACAACTTGTTCACATTAATCTCATGAAACTTTACAATTCCAGGCAGTCAGAGGAAGACATCCCCGAGGCTGTAAGCCTACCTGTATTGCATACGGTTTTGTCAGGGCCGGAGCCGGAGACAGATGACGTGGACCTATTGGAGAATTTAGACTTCCCTCTACCTAAAGAGAACCCTGCTAACAGTCACATACTCAACAATTTGGATGAGTATTTTTCTGTTCTGAATCCATCTCAAGCAAAAGATCTCACTAAGTTATTATCAACATTTCCTAAAGTCACATCAGACCTCCCAGGATTTTGCAATATACTTAAACATGATATTAAGCTAATCTCAGATGATGTACAACCCATTAGGCAATCAGCATATCGACTAAATCCACAAAAAAAAGAGATTATGAAAAAGGAGGTAGATTTTTTGTTAAAACATAACTTAGCTGAGCCTAGTACCTCCCCCTGGGCTTCACCTTGCCTTCTCATTCCAAAACCCGATGGCACCTTTCGTTTCTGTACAGATTATCGTAAAGTGAACCAGGTCACTGTCTCTGACTCCTACCCTTTACCTTTGATTGAAGATATAATAGACAGCATAGGCTGTGCCCAATTTATCAGTACTATAGACCTGTTGAAAGGATATTATCAAGTAGGACTCACGGATAGGGCAAAAATAATCTCGGCATTTATAACTCCATTTGGTCTTTTTCAATATTTGGTTATGGCGTTTGGCTTTTCTAATGCTCCGGCCACATTCCAGAGGGCCATCAACTACCTTATTCAGGACCTAGGTGGGACGTTCGCCTACCTGGATGACCTGGTGGTGGTGTCGGACAGCTGGGACGAACATCTGGTGCGTTTGGAGATACTGTTTGCACGACTGCAAGAGACTGGATTCACCATAAACCTGGCTAAATCTGCTTTTGGCCGGGCCTCGGTGACTTACCTGGGACATATCGTTGGGCATGGTATGGTGAGACCCAAGGACGCAAACGTTGAAGCCATCTTGTCCTTCCCCACTCCAAGGTCGAGGAAGGAACTCATGCGCTTCCTGGGGATGTGCGGCTACTACCGTCGGTTCTGCAGTAACTTCTCCAGCGTGGCCGGACCCCTCACAGACCTTACCAGTTCTGCGGTCCCATACATCTGGAACCAGAAGTGCGACCAGTCTTTCCACCGCCTCAAAGCCTTCCTTGCCTCTAAGCCTGTAGTCCACCCCCCTGACTACACCTTGCCCTTCCATCTGCAAATCGACGCTAGTGGTGTCGGAGTGGGGGCTGTGCTCCTACAACCCGACCCAACCACTGATGTCCTTCACCCTGTGGCATATTACTCCGCCAAGTTGAAAAAAACATCAGACCAACTACTCGACCATAGAGAAGGAGGCCCTGGCTCTGGTGTTGGCAATAAAGAAGTTTGAATGTTACCTCCAGTCTTGCCCACAAACAACCCTGGTCTTCACCGACCATAACCCACTCACGTTCATCCAAACCAACAAGACTTCCAACCAGCGAATCCTCCGCTGGGCTCTCCTCACCCAGCCGTATAATCTACAAGTCCGGCACATAAAGGGGGTGGAAAACCTGATTGCAGACTCCTTATCCCGAGCTCCAGTGGAAATGTAGCAGCTACTCTCCAGACGCACCAGGTGATCACCTCCTTCGCGCCCGCGCTACGAAGGTCTTTGGAGGGGGGGTGTGTTACGAACCCCTCCACCGATTGTCTTCATCTACCTACCCAGCACCACGAGCAACGCCATCTAGGGACGAAACACGAGTATGGCTCGTCTTAGTTACCACTCCCGGGTTTCCCTTCTCCATATCCTGGTTGTTGCGTCACTTCCGCCTCAGTCTACTTTGTCAGCTCCAATTCGAGGAGAGGACACTTCACTCTGGGAAGCGACCACAGGAACACCTATCCTGGAAACCTACGGCACAGTGACTATTTACCGTCTTCTACCATACTCAGCCTTGCTCGTCAGCCATCTCAGCTCCTCACTTAAGTATTTGTAATCTTGTATTGCCTCTTCCCCCTCCACATTGCTTCACTATTGTTTTATGTTTTATTACTATGTATATACTGTTCGTGTTTAGGTTAAGTTTGGTTAAGGATAGCGTATAAGCTGAATATTTTGTTAAGGAATTTATGGTACTTTATTATATACAACGAAAACTCGCATCCTTTGTCTACCCTTTTTTTAGTCCGATTGTCTTTGTTTTTTTTTGTTGTTACTCGTTGGGATCTGGGTAGACGTATAACTATATTCTGAATCCCCAACTCGTAACATAAGTCATATGATATAATTTATTTAGATTTCAGTAAAGCATTCGATAGAGTCCCTCATGAGAGATTGATAAGGAAGGTAGAAGCACATGGAATAGGTGAATCATTATTAAATTGGATTAGGTCATGGTTAACTGGTAGGAAACAAAGAGTCAGCATAAATGGATTAAAGTCAGACTGGGGTGCGGTCAAAAGCGGAGTTCCCCAGGGATCTGTATTGGGCCCTCTGCTGTTTGTTATATTCATTAATGATCTTGATTTAGACATAACTAGTAGGATTAGTAAATTTGCAGATGATACCAAAATGGGGAGAGTGATAAATTCACACAGTGACTTTGAACACCTTCAAAGAGATCTAGATACCTTACATGAGTGGTCAGTAGACTGGCAAATGAATTTTAATACTGATAAATGCAAGGTACTACAGATAGGGAAGACGAATACAAACGTTAAGTATAAACTAGGTAACACGGAAATAGAAAACTCAGTTTGTGAAAAAGATCTAGGTGTATTTGTTAGCAACGACTTGAAACCTAGAAAACAATGTATTCGCGTTCGCAACAAGGCAAACAGGATTCTAGGGTTCATATCTAGGTCTGTGAGTAACAGAACTGTTGACGTTATCTTGAAACTTTACCTAGCATTAGTGAGGCCACACATGGATTATGCGGTTCAGTTCTGGTGTCCTTATAATAGAATGGACATAGATTCTTTAGAGAGAGTACAAAGAAGAATGACAAAAATGATCCATAATATTAGAAACCTTACATATGAAGAAAGACTGAAAAGCTTAGGCTTGCATTCATTAGAGAGGCGTACAGTTAGGGGAGATATGATAGAGGTGTACAAGTGGGTGAGTGGGATTAACAAGGGTAAAATGGAAGATGTTCTGAAGCTCAGTAATAACGAAATAACTAGAACAAATGGCTTTAAATTAGATAAATTCCGATTCAGAAAGGATATAGGCAAGCACTGGTTTGGTAATAGAGTTGTGGACATGTGGAATAGGCTACCGAGTGCTATAGTAGGATCGGGGACGCTAGGGAGCTTCAAGACGAAGTTGGATAGGCACATGAAGTGCTGGGATGGGTGTGAAAGGGATCTGCCCTGTATGGGCCAGTCGGCCTCCTGCAGTATCCCACTTTCTTATGTTCTTATGTTCTTATGTACTGTAGAATGAGTCTCCACTTGATGCTGTATGTGTGTTCCTCACAAGTTCTGTACTGTCCTGTACTGTACTGTAGAAGGAGTCTCCACTTAATGCTGTATGTGTGTTCCTCACATGTACTGTACTGTACTGTAGAAGGAGTCTCCACTTAATGCTGCATGTGTGTTCCTCACAAGTACTGTACTGTACTGTAGAGAGAGTAACCACTTAATGCTGTATGTGTGTTCCTCACAAGTACTGTACTGTACTGTACTGTACTGTACTGTACTATACTGTAGAAGAAGTCTCTACTTAATGCTGAATGAGTATGTGTTCCTCACAAGTACTATACTGTACTGTACTGTAGAAAGCGTCTCCACTTGATGCTGTATGTGTGTTCCTCACAAGTTCTGTACTGTGCTGTACTGTACTGTAGAAGGAGTCTCCACTTAATGCTGTATGTGTGTTCCTCACATGTACTGTACTGTACTGTACTGTAGAAGGAGTCTCCACTTAATGCTGTATGTGTGTTCCTCACATGTACTGTACTGTACTGTACTGCACTGTAGTAAGAGTCTCCACTTGATGCTGCATCTGTGTTCCTCACAAGTACTGTACTGTACTGTACTGTAGAAAGAGTCTCCACTTAATGCTGTATGAGTGTTCCTCACAAGTGCTGTACTGTACTGTACTGTAGAAGGTGTCTCCACTTAATACTGTTTGTGTGTTCCTCACAAGTGCTGTACTGTACTGTACTGTAGAAGAAGTCTCCACTCAATGCTGTATGCGTGTTCCTCACAATTACTGTACTGTACTGTACTGTACTGTACTGTAGTAAGAGTCTCCACTTGATGCTGCATCTGTGTTCCTCACAAGTACTGTACTGTGCTGTACTGTACTGTAGAAGGAGTCACCACTTAATGCTGTATGTGTGTTCCTAACAAGTACTGTACTGTACTGTAGAGGGTGTCACCATTTAATGCTGTACGTGTGTTCCTTAGAAGTACTGTACAGTACTGTACTATACTGTACTCTACTGTACTGTAGAATGATTCTCCACCTAATGCTGTATGTGTGATCCTCACATGTACTGTACTGTACTGTAGAAGGAGTCTCCACGTAATGCTGTATATGTGTTCCTCACAAGTGCTGTACTGAATTGTACTGTACTGTACTGTACTGTACTGTACAGGGAGTCTCCGCTTAATGCTGTATGTGTGTTCCTCACAAGTACTGTACTGTACTGTACTGTACTGTACTATACTGTAGAAGAAATCTCCACTTAATGATGTATGTGATGTGTTCCTCACAAGTACTATACTGTACTGTACTGTAGAAGGAGTCTCCACTTAATGCTGTATGTGTTTTCCTCACAAGTGCTGTACTGTGCTGTATTGTAGAGGGAGTCTCCACTTAATGTTGTACGTGTGTTCCTTACAAGTACTGTACAATAATAATTTACTATATGGTGCTCTACTGTACTGTAGAAGGATTCTCCACTTAATGCTGTACGTGTGTTCCTCACAAGTACTGCACTCTACTGTACTGTACTGTACCGTACTGTAGAAGGAGTCTCCACTTAATACTGTATGTGTGTTCTTCACAAGTACTGTACTGTGCTGTACTGTACTGTACTGTAGAAGGATTCTCCACTTAATGCTGTATGTTTGGTCCTCACAAGTACTGTAATGTGCTGTATTGTACTGTTTTGGACTGTACTGTAGAAGGAGTCTCCACCTAGTGCTGTATGTGTGTTCCTCACAAGTACTGTACTGTGCTGCACTGTACAGTATAGTACTGTATTGTAGAAAGAGTCTCCACTTAATGGTGTATGTGTGTTCCTCACAAGTACTGTACTGTGCTGTACTGTACTGTACTGTACTGTAGAAGGAGTCTCCACTTAATGCTGTATGTGTGTTCCGCACAAGTACTGTACTGCACTGTACTGTACTGTACTGTACTGTAGAAGGAGTCTCCACTCAATGCTGTATGTGTTTTCCTCACAAGTACTCTACTGTACTGTAAAGGGATTCTCCACTTAATACTGTATGTGTGTTTCTCACAAGTACTGCACTGTACTGTAGGAGTCTCCACTTAATGCTGTATGTGTTCCTCACAAGTTGTGTACTGTACTGTACTGTACTGTACTGTACTGTAGAAGAAATCTCCACTTAATCCTGCATGTGTATTCCTCACAAGTACTGTGCTGTACTGTACTTTTCTGCACTGTACTGTACTGTATTGTAGAAGTCCCCACATAACGCTGTATGTATGTGTGTTCCTCACAATTACTGCACTCTAATGTACTGTAGAAGGAGTCTCCACTTAATGCTGTATGTGTGTTCCTCACAAGTACTGAACTGTGCTGTACTCTACTGTAGAAGGAATCTCCACTTAATGCTGTATGTGTGTTCCTCACAAGTGTTCCTCTCAGTACTGTACTGTACTGTACTCCACTGCACTGCACTGCACTGTACTGTAGGGGGAGTCTCCACTTAATGCTGTATGTGTCTTCCTCACAAGTACTGTACTGTACTGTACTGACCTGCACTGTACTGTAGTGTACTGTAGAAGGAGTCTCCACTTAATGCTGTATGTGTGTTCCTCACAAGTACTGTACTGTACTGTACTGTACTGTACTGTACTGTAGAAAGAGTCTCCACTTAATGCTGTATGTGTGTTCCTCACAAGTGCTGCAGTGTACTGTACTGTACTGTACTGTAGAAGGAGTCCCCATTTAATGCTGTATGTGTGTTCCTCACAAGTACTGTGCAGTACTATACTCTACTGTACTGTAGAAAGAGTCTCCACTTGATGCTGTATGTGTGTTCCTCACAAGTTCTCTATTGTGCTGTACTGTACTGTAGAAGGAGTCTCTACTTAATGCTGTATGTGTGTTCCTCACAAGTACTGTACTGTACTGTATTGTACTGTACTGTAGAAGGAGTCTCCACTTAATGCTGTATGTGTGTTCCTCACAAGTACAGTACTGTACTGTACTGTACTGTACTATACTGTAGAAAAAGTCTCCACTTAATGCTGTATGTGTATGTATTCCTCACAAGTACTATACTGTACTGTACTGTAGAAGTAGGCCTCCACTTAATGCTGTATGTGTGTTCCTCACAAGTGCTGTGCTGTACTGTACTGTAGAGGGAGTCTCCACTTAATGCTGTATGTGTGTTCCTTACATGTACTGTACATTAATGTACACGGTACTCTACTGTACTGTAGAAGGATTTTCCACTTAATGCTGTATGTGTGTCCCTCACAAGTACTGTACTATACTGTACTGTACTGCACTGTACTGTAGAAGGCGTCTCCACTTTATGCTGTATGTGCGTTCCTCACAAGAACTGTACTGTACTCTAGAAGGAATCTCCACTTAATGCTGTATGTTTGGTCCTCACAAGTACTGTACTGTGCTGTACTGTACTGTAATGAACTGTATTGTAGAAGGAGTCTCCACTTAATGGTGAATGTGTGTTCCTCACAAGTACTGTATAGTGCTGTACTGTACTGTACTCTACTGTACTGTACTGTACTGTACTGTAGAAGGAGTCTCCACTTAATGCTGTATGTGTGTTCCTCACAAGTGCTGTGCTGTACTGTACTGTATTGTACTGTAGAAGGAGTCTCCACTTAATCCTGTATGTTTGTTCCTCACAAATACTGTACTGTACTGTACCGTACTGTAGAAGGAGTCGCCACTTAATGCTGTTTGTGTGTTCCTCACAAGTACTGTGCAGTACTGTACTATACTTTACTCTACTGTACTGTAGAAGGACTCTCCAATTCATGCTGTATGTGTGTTCCTCACTATTACTGTATTGTAGTGTACTCTACTGTACTGTAGAAAGAGTCTCCACTTGATGCTGTATTTGTATTCCTCACAAGTACTGTACTGTGCTGTACTGTACTGTAGAAGGAGTCTCCACTTAATGCTGTATGTGTGTTCCTCACAAGTACTGTACTGTACTGTAGAGGGAGTCACCACTTAATGCTGTATGTGTGTTCCTTACAAGTACTGCACAGTACTGTACTATACTGTACTCTGCTGTACTGTAGAAGGATTCTCCACTTAATGCAGTATGTGTGTTCCTCACATGTACTGTACTGTACTGTAGAAGGAGTCTCCACATAATGCTGTATATGTGTTCCTCACAAGTGCTGTACTGTACTGTACTGTACTGTACTGTAGAGGGAGTCTCCACTTAATGCTGTATGTGTATTCCTCACAAGTACTGTACTGTACTGTACTGTACTGTAGAAGAAGTCTCCACTTAATGCTGTATGTGTATGTGTTCCTCACAAGTACTGTACTGTACTATACTGTACTGTACTATACTGTACTGTACTGTAGAAGGAGTCTCCACTTAATGCTGTATGTGTGTTCCTCACAAGTGGTGTACTGTATTCTACTGTAGAGGGAGTCTCCACTTAATGCGGTATGTGTGTTCCTTCCAAGTAATGTACAATACTGTACTATACAGTACTCTACTGTACTGTAGAAGGATTCTCCACTTAATGCTGTATGTGTGTTCCTCACAAGTACTCTACTCTACTGTACTCTACTGTACTGTAGAAAGAGTCTCCACTTAATGCTGTATGTGTGTTCCTCACAAGTACTGTACTGTGCTGTACTGTACTGTAAAAGGAGTCTCCACTTAATGCTGTATGTGTGTTCCTTACAAGTGCTGTACTGTACTGTACTGTACAATACTGTTGAAGAAGTCTCCACTTAATGATGTATGTGATGTGTTCCTCACAAGTACTATACTGTACTGTACTGTAGAAGGAGTCTCCACTTAATTCTGTATGTGTTTTCCTCACAAGTGCTGTACTGTACTGTACTGTAGAGGGAGTCTCCACTTAATGCTGTATGTGTGTTCCTTACAAGTACTGAACAATAATGTACTATATGGTACTCTACTGTACTGTAGAAGGAGTCTCCACTTATTACTGTATGTGTGTTCTTCACAAGTACTGTACTGTGCTGTACTGTACTGTACTGTACTGTACTGTAGAAGGAGTCTCCACTTAATGCTGTATGTTTGGTCTTCACAAGTACTGTAATGTGGTGTATTGTACTGTATTGGAGTGTACTGTAGAAGGAGTCTCCACCTAATGCTGTATGTGTGTTCCTCACAAGTACTGTACTGTGCTGTACTGTACAGTATAGTACTGTATTGTAGAAAGAGTCTCCACTTAATGGTGTATGTGTGTTCCTCACAAGTACTGTGCTGTGCTGTACTATACTGTACTGTACTGTAGAAGGAGTCTCCACTTAATGCTGTATGTGTGTTCCGCACAAGTACCGTACTGTACTGTACTGTACTATACTGTACTGTAGAAGGAGTCTCCACTCAATGCTGTATGTGTTTTCCTCACAAGTACTCTACTGTACTGTAAAAGGAGTCTCCACTTAAAACTGTATGTGTGTTTCTCACAAGTACTGCACTCTTCTGTAGGAGTCTCCACTTAATGCTGTATGTGTTCCTCACAAGTTCTGTACTGTACTGTACTGTACTGTACTGTACTGTAGAAGAAATCTCCACTTAATCCTGCATGTGTATTCCTCACAAGTACTGTACTGTACTGCACTGTACTGTACTGTACTGTACTGTATTGTAGAAGAAGTCTCCACATAATGCTGTATGTATGTGTGTTCCTCACAATTACTGTACTCTAATGTACTGTAGAAGGAGTCTCCACTTAATGCTGTATGTGTGTTCCTCACTAGTACTGTACTGTGCTGTACTCTACTGTAGAAGGAATCTCCACTTAATGCTGTATGTGTGTTCCTCACAAGTGTTCCTCTCAGTATTGTACTGTACTGTACTCCACTGCACTGCACTGTACTGTAGGGGGAGTCTCCACTTAATGCTGTATGTGTCTTCCTCACAAGTGCTGTACTGTACTGTACTGACCTGCACTGTACTGTAGTCTACTGTAGAAGGAGTCTCCACTTAATGCTGTATGTGTGTTCCTCACAAGTACTGTTCTGTACTGTACTGTGCTGTACTGTAGAAAGAGTCTCCACTTAATGCTGTATGTGTGTTCCTCACAAGTGCTGTACTGTACTGTACTGTAGAAGGAGTCCCCAGTTAATGCTGTATGTGTGTTCCTCACAAGTACTGTGCAGTACTGTACTATACTTTACTCTACTGTACTGTAGAAGGACTCTCCAATTCATGCTGTATGTGTGTTCCTCACAATTACTGTACTGTACTGTACACTACTGTACTGTAGAAAGAGTCTCCACTTGATGCTGTATTTGTGTTCCTCACAAGTACTGTACTGTGCTGTACTGTACTGTAGGAGGAGTCTCCACTTAATGCTGTATGTGTGTTCCTCACAAGTACTGTACTGTACTGTAGAGGGAGTCACCACTTAATGCTGTATGTGTGTTCCTTACAAGTACTGTACAGTACTGTACTATACTGTACTCTACTGTACTGTAGAAGGATTCTCCACTTAATGCAGTATGTGTGTTCCTCACATGTACTGTACTGTACTGTAGAAGGAGTCTCCACGTAATGCTGTATATGTGTTCCTCACAAGTGCTGTACTGCACTGTACTGTACTGAACTGTAGAGGGAGTTTCCACTTAATGCTGTATGTGTGTTCCTCACAAGTACTGTACTGTACTGTACTGTACTGTAGAAGAAGTCTCTACTTAATGCTGTATGTGTATGTGTTCCTCACAAGTACTGTACTGTACTATACTGTACTGTACTATACTGAACTGTACTGTAGAAGGAGTCTCCACTTAATGCTGTATGTGTGTTCCTCACAAGTGGTGTATTGTACTCTACTGTAGAGGGAGTCTCCACTTAATGCTGTATGTGTGTTCCTTCCAAGTAATGTACAATACTGTACGATACAGTACTCTACTGTACTGTAGAAGGATTCTCCACTTAATGCTGTATGTGTGTTCCTCACAAGTACTGCACTGTACTGTACTCTACTGTACTGTAGAAAGAGTCTCCACTTAATGCTGTATGTGTGTTCCTCACAAGTGCTGTACTGTACTGTAGAGGGAGTCACCACTTAATGCTGTATGTGTGTTCCTTTCAAGTACTCAACAGTACTGTACAATACTCTACTCTACTGCACTGTAGAAGGATTCTCCACTTAATGCAGTATGTGTGTTCCTCACATGTACTGTACTGTAGTGTACTGTACTGTACTGTACTGTAGAGGGAGTCTCCACTTAATGCTGTATGTGTGTTCCTCACAATTACTGTACTGTACTGTACTGTAGAAGAAGTCTCCACCTAATGCTGTATGTGTATGTGTTCCTCACAAGTACTGTACTGTACTATACTGTACTGTATTATACTGTACTGTACTGTAGAAGGAGTCTCCACTTAATGCTGTAAGTGTGTTAACATAAGAGGTGCACTGTACTCTACTGTAGAGGGAGTCTCCACTTAATGCTGTGTGTGTGTTCCTCACAAGTACAGTACTGTACCGTAGAAGGAGTCTCCACTTAATGCTGTATGTGTGTTGCTCACAAGTACTGTACTGTACGGTACTGTACTGTAGAAGAATTCTCCACTTAATGCTGTATGTGTGTTCCTCAAAATTACTGTACTGTACTGTAGAAGAAGTCTCCACTTAATGCTGTATGTGTGTTTCTCACAAGTACTGTACTGTACTGTACTGTATTGTACTATAGAAGGCGTCTCCACTTAATGCTATATGTGTGTTCTTCACAAGTACTGTACCGTACTGTACTCTACTGTAAAATGAGTCTCCATTTAATGCTGTATGTGTGTTCCACACAAGTACTGTACTGTACTGTACTGTACTGTACTGTAGAAAAAGTCTCCACTTAATCCTGCATGTGTGTTCCTCACAAGTACTGTACTGTACTGTACTGTACTGTAGTGTACTGTACTGTACTGTACTGTACTGTAGAAGAAGTCTCCACATAACGCTGTATGTGTGTGTGTTCCTCTCAAGTACTGTACTGTACTGTACTGTAGAAGGAGTCTCCACTTAAAGCTCTATGTGTGTTCCTCACAAGTACTGTACTGTGCTGTACTGTACTGTAGAAGGAGTCTCCACTTAATGCTGTATGTGTGTTCCTCACAAGTGCTGTACTGTACTGTACTGTACTGTACTCTACTGCACTGCATTATACTGTAGGGGGAGTCTCCACTTAATGCTGTATGTGTGTTCCTCACAAGTACTGTAGTGTGCTGTACTGTGCTGTACTGTACTGTGCTGCACTGTACTATAGAAGGAATCTCCACTTAATGCTGTATGTTTGGTCCTCACTAGTACTGAACTGTGCTGTACTGTACTGTAATGTACTGTATTGAAGAATGAGTCTCCACTTAATGGTGAATGTGTGTTCCTCACAAGTACTGTACAGTGCTGTACTGTACTGTACTCTACTGTACTGTACTGTACTGTAGAAGGAGTCTCCACTTAATGCTGTATGTGTGTTCCTCACAAGAGCTATACTGTACTGTACTGTATTGTACCGTAGAAGGAGTCTCAACTTAATGCTGTATGTGTGTTCCTCACAAGTACTGTACTGGACTGTACTCTACTGTACTGTAGAAAGAGTCTCCACTTGATGCTGTATGTGTGTTCCTCACAAGTACTATACTGTGCTGTACTGTACTGTAGAAGGAGTCTCCACTTAATACTGTATGTGTGTTCCTCACAAGTACTGTACTGTACAGTTGATGTAGTCACCACTTAATGCTGTATGTGTGTTCCTTACAAGTACTGTACAGTACTGTACTATAATGTACTCTACTGTACTGTAGAAGGATTCTCCACTTATTGCAGTATGTGTTCCTCACATGTACTGTACTGTACTGTAGAAGGAGTCTCCACATAATGCTGTATATGTGTTCCTCACAAGTGCTGTACTGTACTGTACTGTACTGTAGAGGGAGTCTCCACTTAATGCTTTATGTGTGTTCCTCACAAGTACTGTACTGTACTGTAGAAGAAGTCTCCACTTAATGCTGTATGTGTATGTGTTCCTCACAAGTACTGTACTGTACTATACTGTTCTGTACTGTAGAAGGATTCTCCACTTAATGCTGTATGTTTGTTCCTCACAAGTGCTGTACTGCACTCTACTGTGGAGGGAGTCTCCACTTAATGCTGTATGTGTGTTCCTTCCAAGTAATTTGCAATAATGTACTATACGGTACTCTACTGTACTGTAGAAGGATTCTCCATTTAATGCTGTATGTGTGTTCCTCACAAGTACTGTACTGTACTGTAGAAGGAGTCTCCACGTAATGCTGTATATGTGTTCCTCACAAGTGCTGTACTGTACTGTACTGTACTGTACTGTACTGTAGAGGGAGTCTCCACTTGATGCTGTATGTGTGTTCCTCACAAGTACTGTACTGTACTGTAGAAGAAGTCTCCACTTAATGCTGTATGTGCGTTCCTCACAAGTACTGTACTGTACTGTAGAGGGAGTCACCACTTAATGCTGTATGTGTGTTCCTTACAAGTACTGTACAGTACTGTACTATACTGTACTCTACTGTACTGTAGAAGGATTCTCCACTTAATGCAGTATGTGTGTTCCTCACATGTACTGTACTGTACTGTAGAAGGAGTCTCCACGTAATGCTGTATATGTGTTCCTCACAAGTGCTGTACTGCACTGTACTGTACTGAACTGTAGAGGGAGTTTCCACTTAATGCTGTATGTGTGTTCCTCACAAGTACTGTACTGTACTGTACTGTACTGTAGAAGAAGTCTCTACTTAATGCTGTATGTGTATGTGTTCCTCACAAGTACTGTACTGTACTATACTGTACTGTACTATACTGAACTGTACTGTAGAAGGAGTCTCCACTTAATGCTGTATGTGTGTTCCTCACAAGTGGTGTATTGTACTCTACTGTAGAGGGAGTCTCCACTTAATGCTGTATGTGTGTTCCTTCCAAGTAATGTACAATACTGTACGATACAGTACTCTACTGTACTGTAGAAGGATTCTCCACTTAATGCTGTATGTGTGTTCCTCACAAGTACTGTACTGTACTGTACTCTACTGTACTGTAGAAAGAGTCTCCACTTAATGCTGTATGTGTGTTCCTCACAAGTGCTGTACTGTACTGTAGAGGGAGTCACCACTTAATGCTGTATGTGTGTTCCTTTCAAGTACTCAACAGTACTGTACAATACTCTACTCTACTGCACTGTAGAAGGATTCTCCACTTAATGCAGTATGTGTGTTCCTCACATGTACTGTACTGTAGTGTACTGTACTGTACTGTACTGTAGAGGGAGTCTCCACTTAATGCTGTATGTGTGTTCCTCACAATTACTGTACTGTACTGTACTGTAGAAGAAGTCTCCACCTAATGCTGTATGTGTATGTGTTCCTCACAAGTACTGTACTGTACTATACTGTACTGTATTATACTGTACTGTACTGTAGAAGGAGTCTCCACTTAATGCTGTAAGTGTGTTAACATAAGAGGTGCACTGTACTCTACTGTAGAGGGAGTCTCCACTTAATGCTGTGTGTGTGTTCCTCACAAGTACAGTACTGTACCGTAGAAGGAGTCTCCACTTAATGCTGTATGTGTGTTGCTCACAAGTACTGTACTGTACGGTACTGTACTGTAGAAGAATTCTCCACTTAATGCTGTATGTGTGTTCCTCAAAATTACTGTACTGTACTGTAGAAGAAGTCTCCACTTAATGCTGTATGTGTGTTTCTCACAAGTACTGTACTGTACTGTACTGTATTGTACTATAGAAGGCGTCTCCACTTAATGCTATATGTGTGTTCTTCACAAGTACTGTACCGTACTGTACTCTACTGTAAAATGAGTCTCCATTTAATGCTGTATGTGTGTTCCACACAAGTACTGTACTGTACTGTACTGTACTGTACTGTAGAAAAAGTCTCCACTTAATCCTGCATGTGTGTTCCTCACAAGTACTGTACTGTACTGTACTGTACTGTAGTGTACTGTACTGTACTGTACTGTACTGTAGAAGAAGTCTCCACATAACGCTGTATGTGTGTGTGTTCCTCTCAAGTACTGTACTGTACTGTACTGTAGAAGGAGTCTCCACTTAAAGCTCTATGTGTGTTCCTCACAAGTACTGTACTGTGCTGTACTGTACTGTAGAAGGAGTCTCCACTTAATGCTGTATGTGTGTTCCTAACAAGTGCTGTACTGTACTGTACTGTACTGTACTCTACTGCACTGCACTATACTGTAGGGGGAGTCTCCACTTAATGCTGTATGTGTGTTCCTCACAAGTACTGTAATGTGCTGTACTGTGCTGTACTGTACTGTGCTGCACTGTACTATAGAAGGAATCTCCACTTAATGCTGTATGTTTGGTCCTCACTAGTACTGAACTGTGCTGTACTGTACTGTAATGTACTGTATTGAAGAATGAGTCTCCACTTAATGGTGAATGTGTGTTCCTCACAAGTACTGTACAGTGCTGTACTGTACTGTACTCTACTGTACTGTACTGTAATGTAGAAGGAGTCTCCACTTAATGCTGTATGTGTGTTCCTCACAAGAGCTATACTGTACTGTACTGTATTGTACCGTAGAAGGAGTCTCAACTTAATGCTGTATGTGTGTTCCTCACAAGTACTGTACTGGACTGTACTCTACTGTACTGTAGAAAGAGTCTCCACTTGATGCTGTATGTGTGTTCCTCACAAGTACTATACTGTGCTGTACTGTACTGTAGAAGGAGTCTCCACTTAATACTGTATGTGTGTTCCTCACAAGTACTGTACTGTACAGTTGATGTAGTCACCACTTAATGCTGTATGTGTGTTCCTTACAAGTACTGTACAGTACTGTACTATAATGTACTCTACTGTACTGTAGAAGGATTCTCCACTTATTGCAGTATGTGTTCCTCACATGTACTGTACTGTACTGTAGAAGGAGTCTCCACATAATGCTGTATATGTGTTCCTCACAAGTGCTGTACTGTACTGTACTGTACTGTAGAGGGAGTCTCCACTTAATGCTTTATGTGTGTTCCTCACAAGTACTGTACTGTACTGTAGAAGAAGTCTCCACTTAATGCTGTATGTGTATGTGTTCCTCACAAGTACTGTACTGTACTATACTGTTCTGTACTGTAGAAGGATTCTCCACTTAATGCTGTATGTTTGTTCCTCACAAGTGCTGTACTGCACTCTACTGTGGAGGGAGTCTCCACTTAATGCTGTATGTGTGTTCCTTCCAAGTAATTTGCAATAATGTACTATACGGTACTCTACTGTACTGTAGAAGGATTCTCCATTTAATGCTGTATGTGTGTTCCTCACAAGTACTGTACTGTACTGTAGAAGGAGTCTCCACGTAATGCTGTATATGTGTTCCTCACAAGTGCTGTACTGTACTGTACTGTACTGTACTGTACTGTAGAGGGAGTCTCCACTTGATGCTGTATGTGTGTTCCTCACAAGTACTGTACTGTACTGTAGAAGAAGTCTCCACTTAATGCTGTATGTGTGTTCCTCACAAGTACTGTACTGTACTGTAGAAGAAGTCTCCACTTAATGCTGTATGTGCATGTGTTCCCCACAAGTACTGTACTGTACTATACAGTACTGTACTGTAGAAGGAGTCTCCACTTAATGCTGTATGTGTGTTCCTCACAAGTACAGTCACGTACTGTAGAAGGAGTCTCCACTTAATGCTGTATGTGTGTTCCTCGCAAGTACTGTACTGTATTGTACTGCACTGTAGAAGAATTCTCCACTTAATGCTTTATGTGTTGTTCCTCACAAGTACTGTACTGTACTGTAGAAGGAGTCTCCACTTAATGCTGTGTGTGTTCCTCACAAGTACAGTACTGTACTGTAGAAGGAGTCTCCACTTAATGCTGTATGTGTGTTCCTCACATGTACTGTACTGTAGGGTACTGTACTGTAGAAGAAGTCTCCACTTAATGCTGTCTGTGTGTTCCTCACAAGTACTGTACTGTACTGTAGAAGGAGTCTCCACTTAATGTTGTATGTGTGTTTCTCACAAGTACTGTACTGTACTGTACTGTACTGTACTATAGAAGGCGTCTCCACTTAATGCTATATGTGTGTTCTTCACAAATACTGTACCGTACTGTACTGTACTGTAAAATGAGTCTCCAGTTAATGCTGCATGTGTGTTCCACACAAGTACTGTACTGTACTATACTGTACTGTACTATACTGTACTATACTGTAAAAAAAGTCTCCACTTAATCCTGCATGTGTGTTCCTCACAAGTACTGTACTGTACTGTACTGTACTGTACTCTGCTGTACTGTACTGTACTGTACAGTAGAAGAAGTCTCCACATAACGCTGTATGTGTGTGTGTTCCTCTGAAGTACTGTACTGTACTGTACTGTAGAAGGAGTCTCCACTTAATGCTATATGTGTGTTCCTCACAAGTACTGTACTGTGCTGTACTGTACTGTAGAGGGAGTCTCCACATAATGCTGTATGTGTGTTCCTCACAAGTGCTGTACTGTACTCTACTGTACTGTACTCTACTGCACTGCACTGTACTGTAGGGGGAGTCTCCACTTAATGCTGTATGTGTGTTCCTCACAAGAGCTGTACTGTACTGTACTGACCTGCACTGTACTGTAGTGTACTGTAGAAGGAGTCACCACTTAATGCTGTATGTGTGTTCCTCACAAGTACTGTACTGTACTGTACTGTACTGTACTGTAGAAAGAGTCTCCACTTAATGCTGTATGTGTGTTCCTCATAAGTGCTGTACTGTACTGTACTGTACTGTACTGTACTGTAGAAGGAGTCCCCAGTTAATGCTGTGTGTGTGTTCCTCACAAGTACTCTGCAGTACTGTACTCTACTGTACTGTAGAAAGAGTCTCCACTTGATGCTGTATGTGTGTTCCTCACAAGTTCTGTACTGTGCTGTACTGTACTATAGAAGGAGTCTCCACTTGATGCTGTATGTGTGTTCCTCACAAGTTCTGTACTGTCCTGTACTGTACTGTAGAAGGAGTCTCCACTTAATGCTGTATGTGTGTTCCTCAGATGTACTGTACTGTACTGTACTGTAGAAGGGGTCTCCACTTAATGCTGTATGTGTGTTCCTCACAAGTACTGAACTGTACTGTAGAGAGAGTCACCACTTTATGCTGTATGTGTGTTCCTCACAAGTACTGTACTGTACTGCACTGTACTGTACTGTCCTATACTGTAGAAGAAGTCTCCACTTAATGCTGTATGTGTATGTGTTCCTCACAAGTACAATACTGTACTGTACTGTAGAAAGCGTCTCTACTTGATGCTGTATGTGTGTTCCTCTAAAGTTCTGTACTGTGCTGTACTGTACTGTAGAAGGAGTCTCCACTTAATGCTGTATAAGTGTGTTCCTCACATGTACTGCACTGTACTGTACTGTACTGTACTGTACTGTAGAAGGAGTCTCCACCTAATGCTGTATGTGTGTTCCTCACAAGTACTGTACTGTACTCTAGAGGGAGTCACCAATTAATGCTGTATGTGTGTTCCTCACAAGTACTGTACTGTACTGTACTGTACTATACTGTAGTAGAAGTCTCCACTTAATGCTGTATGTGTGTTCCTCACAAGTGCTGTGCTGTACTGTACTGCAGAGAGAGTCTCCACTTAATGCTGTATGTGTTTTCCTTACATGTACTGTACATTAATGTACTATACGGTACTCTACTGTACTGTAGAAGGATTCTCCACTTAATGCTGTATGTGTCTTCCTCACAAGTACTGTACTGTGCTGTACTGTACTGTAATGTACTGTACTGTTCTGTACTGTACTCTAGAAGGAATCTCCACAAGTACTTTACTGTGCTGTACTGTACTGTATTGTACTGTAGTGTAGAAGGAGTCTCCACTTAATGCCGTATGTGTGTTCCTCACAAGTACTGTACTGTGCTGTACTGTACTGTAATGTACCGCATTGTAGAAAGAGTCTCCACTTAATGGTGTAGGTGTGTTCCTCACAAGTGCTGTACTGTACTGTACTGCATTGTACTGTAGAAGGAGTCTCCACTTTATGCTGTATGTGTGTTCATCACAAGTGCTGTACTATACTGTACTGTATTGTACTGTAGAAGGAGTCTCCACTTAATGGTGAATGTGTGTTCCTCACAAGTACTGTGCAGTGTTGTACTGGACTGTACTCTACTGTACTGTACTGTATTGAACTGTACTGTAGAAGGAGTCTCCACTTAATGCTGTATGTGTGTTCCTCACAAGTGCTGTACCATACTGTACTGTATTGTACTGTAGAAGGAGTCTCCACTTAATGCTGTATGTGTGTTCCTCACAAGTACTGTACTGTACCATACTGTAGAGGAGTCCCCACTTAATGCTGTATGTGTGTTCCTCTCAAGTACTGTGCAGTACTGTACTATACACAGAGAGAGAAGACTGGCAGTATAGGGGCTCTCATGATTTCTAGCCAAGATATTCCGGAGTCCAAGAGACAGGAGGCTGCCACAGAGAGACAGAAGAGGAGAAGAGTTGCCGAGGAAAAGAGACTTGAGAAGGCCCAGGGTGAGGTAAAAAAGGCCGATGATTGGAGTCAAGCTGATTCAGAGTTTAATGACTTCCCCATGGCTGATCCGAGTGCTGACCAGGAGAATGGTGACTTTGTCCCTAACCCAGAAAATAATGATCCCAAACCTTCCAGGCATAAGATTCGAAATAGGAAAGATATCCCGAGCATAGCTCTGGCCAGCATGCGACACCACACTGGTCTCAGAGAAACTGCAGGGATAGCAGCAGCTGCCTGGATTGACGGTGGTTTGATAACACCTGATGGTGTTCACCTGGTGATAGATCATAACAAAGTAAGGAGAGCTCAGGAGAAACTTGTCAGTAACCTAGAAGAGGAGTTTGATAAGGGGATAAGAGAAAATGGAATCAATTGTTTGTTCTTTGATGGGAGAAGGGATGACACTAAAGTGTTCATGAAAGTTGGAGATTCTGACAAGTTGTTCCCTGCCATGGTGAAGGAGGAACACTACTCCTGCTGCAGTGAACCAGGAGGGAAGTATTTGTGGCATTTCACTCCAGAGAAAGATGACATCAGGAAACCAGCTGAGATAGTGGCAGATAACATTGTGAACTGGCTCAGAGAGAGGAACGTAGACCAGACCCTGCAGGCCATTGGAGGGGACAGCACCAACACGAACACAGGGTGGCAAGGGGGGATCATACAGTGGATAGAGCGGACGATTGGGAGGAAGCTGGTCTGGATTGTTTGTGACCTCCACGCCAACGAGTTGCCACTCAGACATCTGATCCAGGAGCTGGATGGCAAGACTCTTTCAAACAACAGATGGTCTGGTCCTCTTGGCAAGATGCTGGACTCTGCCACTGAGTTAGAAATAAATCCGAGCTTTGAAAAAATCACAGTTGGCCCTCCACTCGTTGAGCTTGCACATACTGTCATTGACGACCTGAGTACTGACCAGTACTATGGTTACATGATTTGCAGTGCCATCAAAACTGGGGTCATGCCTGATAGACTTGCTTACCTGCAGATAGGTCCAGTCTCACATTCTAGGTGGCTCACAACGTCTCTCAGGTTCTGCAGAATTTGGGTCGCTCATCATAAACTGAAAGGGAACCAGCTTCACAACCTGAGACTTATTATTGTCCAATTCATCGTGAGTGTCTCCTTGCCAAATTGGTTCAACACCAAGGTCAAGTCATCGTTCTCCGAAGGTCCGAGGCATGTTCTCTTCCAGCTTGAGCTCCTGAGGTTGTTGAGATTGTGGAGCAGACTGTGAGGAGATCTTCCTGGTATGCTCATCCCGAGGCAGTTCTGCAGACAATGCTCTGCAGTAAGGATGAGGAGGAGAGAAGAGTGGCAGTCAAAAAGATCTTGGATATGAGACTTATGAGAGGATCTGGGCATGACGAATCAGTTGGTGACGATTCCTTCAGGGTCAGGAAGACTCCTGAAGTCAATGTAGGTGCCAAGACCCTCACTGATCTCATAGATCTGGATAACATTCAGGCTGGCAGTGAGCCCCCTCTTACCTGAAGCCTCACCAATGTTCAAGTCAGAGCTTTCCTGGACAACCCCATGCATGTGTGTTCCTCACAAGTACTGTGCAGAACTGTACTCTACTGTACTGTAGAAAGAGTCTCCACTTGATGCTGTATGTGTGTTCCTCACAAGTTCTGTACTGTGCTGTACTGTACTGTATAATGAGTCTCCACTTGATGCTGTATGTGTGTTCCTCAAAAGTTCTGTCTGTCCTGTACTGTACTGTAGAAGGAGTCTCCACATAATGCTGTATGTGTGTTCCTCACATGTACTGTACTGTACTGTACTGTACTGTACTGTACTGTAGAAGGAGTCTCCACTTAATGCTGTATGTGTGTTCCTCACAAGTACTGTACTGTACTGTAGAAAGAGTCACCACTTTATGCTGTATGTGTGTTCCTCACAAGTACTGTACTGTACTCTACTGTACTGTACTGCACTATACTGTAGAAGAAGTCTCCACTTAATGCTGCATGTGTACGTGTTCCTCACAAGTACTATACTGTACTATACTGTAGAAAGCGTCTCCACTTGATGCTGTATGTGTGTTCCTCACAAGATCTGTACTGTGCTGTACTGTACTGTAGAAGGAGTCTCCATTTAATGCTGTATGTGTGTTCCTAACAAGTACTGTACTGTACTGTAGAGGGAGTCACCACTTAATGCTGTATGTGTGTTCCTCACAAGTACTGTACTGCACTGTACTGTACTATACTGTAGTAGAAGTCTCCACTTAATGCTGTATGTGTGTTCCTCACAAGTGCTGTGCTGTACTGTACTGCAGAGGGAGTCTCCACTTAATGCTGCATGTGTGTTCCATACATTTACTGTACATTAATGTACTATACGGTACTCTACTGTACTGTAGAATGATTCTCCACTTAATGCTGTATGTGTGTTCCTCACAAGTACTGTACTGTGCTGTACTGTACTGTAGAAGGAGTCTCCACTTAATGCTGTATGTGTGTTCCTCACAAGTACTGTACTGTACTGTAGAGGGAGTCACCACTTAATGCTGTATGTGTGTTCCTTACAAGTACTCTACAGTACTGCACTATACTGTACTCTACTGTACTATAGAAGCATTCTCCACGTAATGCTGTATATGTGTTCCTCACATGTGCTGTACTGTACTGTACTGTACTGTACTGTACTGTACAGTACAGTACTATAGAGGGAGTCTCCACTTAATGCTGTATACGTGTTCCTCACAAGTACTGTACTGTAGAAGAAGTCTCCACTTAACGCTGTATGTGTATGTGTTCCTCAAAAGTACTGTACTGCACCATACTGTACTGTACTGTAGAAGGAATCTCCACTTAATGCTGTATGTGTGAGCCTCACAAGTACTGTACTGTGCTGTACTGTACTGTAGAAGGAGTCTCCACTTAATGCTGTATGTGTGTTCCATACAAGTTCTGTACAGTACTGTACTATACTGTACTCTACTGTACTGTAGAAGGATTTTCCACTTAATGCTGTATGTGTGTTCCTCACATGTACTGTACTGTACTGTAAAAGGAGTCTCCACATAATGCTGTATATGTGTTCCTCACAGGTGCTGTACTGTACTGTACTGTACTGTACTGTACTGTAAAGGGAGTCTCCACTTTTTGCTGTATGTGTGTTCCTCACAAGTACTGTACTGTACTGTACTGTAGAAGGAGTCTCCACTTAATGCTGTATGTGTGTTCCTCACAAGTGCTGTACTGTACTGTACTGTAGAGGGAGTCTCCACTTAATGCTGTATGTGTGTTCCTTATAAGTACTGTACAATACTGTACTATACGATACTCTGCTGTACTGTAGAAAGATTCTCCACTTAATGCTGTATGTGTGTTCCTCACAAGTACTGTACTTTACTGTACTGTACTGTACTGTACTGTACTGTAGAAGGAGCTTCCACTTAATGCTATATGTGTGTTTTTCACATGTACTGTACTATACAGTACTGTACTGTACTGTACTGTACTGTACTGTACTGTACTGTTCTGTGGAAGGAGTGTCCACTTAACGCTGTATGTGTGTTCCTCACAAGTACTGTACAGTACTGTGCTATACTGTACTCTACTGTACTGTAGAAGGAGTCTCCACCCAATGCTCTATGTGTGTTCCTCACATGTACTGTACTGTACTGTACTGTAGTGTACTGTACTGTACTGTACTGTACAAGGAGTCTCCACTTAATGCTGTAAGTGTGTTCCTCCCAAGTACTGTACTGTACTGTACTGTACTGTATTGTAGAAGGGGTCTCCACTTAATGCTGTATGTGTGTTCCTCACAAGTACTGTACTGTACTGTACTGTACTGTAGAAGGAGCCTCCACTTAATGCTGTTTGTGTGTTCCTCACAAGTACTGTACTGTACTGTACTGTACTGTAGAAGGAGTCTCCACTTAATGCTGTATGCGTGTTCCTCAGAAGTACTGTACTGTATTGTAGAGGGAGTCACCACTTAATGCTGTATGTGTGTTCCTTGCAAGTACTGTACAGTACTGTACTATACTGTACTCTACGGTACTGTAAAAAGAATCCCCACTTAATGCTGTATGTGTGTTCCTCACATGTGCTGTAATGTACTGTAGAAGGAGTCTCCACATAATGCTGTACATGGGTTCCTCACAAGTGCTGTACTGTACTGTACTGTACTGTACTGTACTGTAGAGGGAGTCTCCACTTGATACTGTATTTGTGTTCCTCACAAGTACTGTACTGTACTGTACTGTAGAAGGAGTCTCCACTTAATGCTGTTTGTGTGTTCCTCACAAGTGCTGTACAGTACTGTACTGTAGAGGGAGTCTCCACTTAATGCTGTATGTGTGTTCCTTATAAGTACTGTACAATACTGTACTATAGGGATACTCTGCTGTACTGTAGAAGGATTCTCCACTTAATGCTGTATGTGTGTTCCTCACAAGTACTGTACTTTGCTGCACTGTACTGTACTGTACTGTAGAAGGAGCCTCCATTTAATGCTATATGTGTGTTTCTCACAAATGCTGTACTGTACTGTACAGTACTGTACTGTACTGTGGAAGGAGTCTCCACTTAATGCTGCATGTGTGTTCCTCACAAGTATTGTACAGTACTGTACTATACTGTACTCTACTGTACTATAGAAGGAGTCTCCACTCAATGCTCTATGTGTGTCCCTCACATGTACTGTATTATACTGTACTGTACTGTAGTGTACTGTACTGTACTGTATTGTAGAAGGGGTCTCCACTTGATGCCATATGTGTGTTCGTCACAAGTACTGTACTGTACTGTACGGTACTGTATTGTACTGTAGAAGGAGCCTCCACTTAATGCTGTAGTGTGTGTTCCTCGCAAGTACTGTACTGTACTGTACTGTACTGTACTGTAGAAGGAGCCTCCACTTAATGCTGTATGTGTGTTCCTCACAATTACTGTACTGTACTGTACTTTACTGTACTGTAGAAAAAGTCTCCACTTGATGCTGTATGTGTTTTCCTCAATAGTACTGCACTGTGCTGTACTGTACTGTAGAAGGAGTCTCCACTTAATGATGTATGTGTGTTCCTCAGAAGTACTGTACTGTACTGTAGAGGGAGTCACCACTTAATGCTGTATGTGTGTTCCTTACAAGTACTGTACAGTACTGTACTGTACTATACTGTACTCTACTGTACTGTAGAAGGATTCTCCACTTAATGCTGTATGTGTGTTCCTCACATGTACTGTACTGTACTGTAGAAGGAGTCTCCACATAATGCTGTATATGGGTTCCTCACAAGTGCTGTACTGTACTGTACTGTACTGTACTGTAGAGGGAGTCTCCACTTGATGCTGTATTTGTGTTCCTCACAAGTACTGTACTGTACTGTACTGTAGAAGGAGTCTCCACTTAATGCTGTATGTGTGTTCCTCACAAGTGCTGTACTGTATTGTACTGTAGAGGGGGTCTCCACTTAATGCTGTATGTGTGTTCCTTATAAGTACTGTACAATACTGTACTATAGGGATACTCTGCTGTACTGTAGAAGTATTCTCCACTTAATGCTGTATGTGTGTTCCTCACAAGTACTGTACTTTACTGTACTGTACTGTACTGTACTGTACTGTAGAAGGAGCCTCCATTTAATGCTATATGTGTGTTTCTCACAAATACTGTACTGTACTGTACTGTACTCTACTGTACTGTACTGTACTGTACTGTTCTGTGGAAGTATTCTCCACTTAATGCTGTATGTGTGTTCCTCACAAGTACTGTACTTTACTGTACTGTACTGTACTGTACTGTACTGTAGAAGGAGCCTCCATTTAATGCTATATGTGTGTTTCTCACAAATACTGTACTGTACTGTACTGTACTGTACTGTACTGTACTGTACTGTACTGTAGAAGGAGTCTCCACTTAATGCTGTATGTGTGTTCCTCACAAGTGCTATACTGTACTGTACTGTAAAGGGAGTCTCCACTTAATGCTGTTTGTGTGTTCCTTATAAGTACTGTACAATACTGTACTATAGGGATACTCTGTTGTACTGTAGAAGGATTCTCCACTTAATGCTGTATGTGTGTTCCTCACAAGTACTGTACTTTACTGTACTGTACCGTACTGTACTGTACTGTAGAAGGAGCCTCCATTTAATGCTATATGTGTGTTTCTCATAAATGCTGTACTGTATTGTACTGTACTGTACTGTACTGTACTGTACTGTTCTGTGGAAGGAGTCTCCACTTAATGCTCTATGTGTGTTCCTCACAAGTACTGCACAGTACTGTACTATACTGTACTCTACTGTACTGTAGAAGGAGTCTCCACTCAATGCTCTATGTGTGTCCCTCACATGTACTGTACTATACTGTACTGTACTGTACTGTAGTGTACTGTATTGTAGAAGGGGTCTCCACTTAATGCCGCATGTGTGTTCTTCACAAGTACTGTACTGTACTGTACTGTACTGTAGAAGGAGCCTCCACTTAATGCTGTTTGTGTGTTCCTCACAAGAACTCTACTGTACTGTACTGTACTGTACTGTAGAAGGAGTCTCCACTTGATGCCATATGTGTGTTCCTCACAAGTACTGTACTGTACTGTACTGTACGGTACTGTATTGTACTGTAGAAGGAGCCTCCTCTTAATGCTGTAGTGTGTGTTCCTCACAAGTACTGTACTGTACTGTACTGTACTGTACTGTACTGTAGAAGGAGCCTCCACTTAATGCTGTATGTGTGTTCCTCACAAGTATTGTACTGTACTGTACTGTACTGCACTGTACTGTAGAAGGAGTCTCCACTTAATGCTGTATGTGTGTTCCTCACAAGTACTGTACTGTACTGTACTGTACTGTAGAATGAGTCTCCACTTAATGCCGCATGTGTGTTCCTCACAAGTTTTGTACTGTACTGTAGAAGGAGTCTCCACTTAATGCTGTATGTATGTTCCTCACAAGTACTCTACTGTACTGTTGAAGGAGTCTCCACTTAATGCTGTATGTGTGTTCCTCACAAGTACTGTACCGTACTGTACTGTATTTGTAGGAGTCTCCACTTAATGCTGTATGTGTTCCTCACAAGTAGTGTATTTTTCTGTACTGTACTGTACTGTAGAAGAAGTCTCCACTTAATGCTGTGTGTGTGTGTTCCACACAAGTACTCTACTGTACTGTAGAAGGAGTCTCCACTTAATGCTGTATGTGTGTTCCACACGAGTTCTGTACTGTACTCTACTGTAGGAGTCTCCACTTAATGTTGTATGTGTGTTCCTCACAAGTGCTGTACTGTACTGTACTGACCCGCACTGGACTGTAGTGTACTATAGAAGGAGTCTCCACTTAATGCTGTATGTGTGTTCCTCACATATACTGTACTGTACTGTACTTTACTTTACTGTCGTAAGAGTCTCCACTTAATGCTGTATGTGTGTTCCTCACAAGTGCTGTACTGTACTCTACTGTATTGCACTGTAGAAGGAGTCTCCACTTAATGCTGTATGTGTGTTTCTCACAAGTACTGTACTGTACTGTACTGTACTGTAGAAGAAGTCTCCACTTAATGCTGTGTGTGTGTTCCTCACAAGTACTCTACTGTACTGTAGGAGGAGTCTCCACTTAATGCTGTATGTGTGTTCCTCACAAGTGCTGTACTGTACTGTACTGACCCGCACTGGACTGTAGTGTACTATAGAAGGAATCTCCACTTAATGCTGTATGTGTGTTCCTCACATATACTGTACTGTACTGTACTTTACTTTACTGTAGAAGGAGTCTCCACTTAATGCTGTATGTGTGTTTCTCACAAGTACTGTACTGTACTGTAATGTAGAAGCAGTCTCCACTTAATGTTGTATGTGTGTTCCTCACAAGTACTGTGCAGTACTGTACTATACTGTACTCTACTGTACTGTAGAAGGACACTCCACTTAATGCTGTATGTGTGTTTCTCACAATTACTGTGTAACGACCACGGTCGTACACGTCAGTTAACGCCAAAATCAAATGATTCATATTACGCTCAATAGCCCACAAAACATGTACCTCTGCTTTATTTTTGAGTCCTCCATCTGAGGAGTCCGTTTTCTCGTCACTTCAAGACGCCTCAGTCCTCCTTTATCCCATTTTCTCTGACTTACTGAAACCAACCTCTCTATATAATGTATTTGAATGTGAGAGAGAACACCCTGGTTTTGAGTCAGCTTAGATATGTCTGTTTACAGGTGAAACATTCAAGATCCACTGTGAGTGGTGTTGAACGCTTCAACTGTCCTTATTGTTAATAAGACGGTCAAGTAAGTGAGTGTTGAGTCTGCCAGGACCAACGATACCCATCGGTTTCGTTCCCTAAGGATATCCATGAGTTTCTGATCGCGCCTGAAGTTAGATCATTTTGTCGCCCCGACATCAGAGAATCTGATGTTTGTAGTTTAGTTAGAGTCAGTTGTCTATTTAAGAAAGTCATTAATTTCCTGAATTATTCTGTCAACTGGTGTAGTCTCCAAGATCTAACGTCTCCCTGTGAATAGCTCCTTGTTCGCCGCAGGCCTGAGCTTGCAGAGTTGATGTTATCAACGTGTATATTCCACCTTTTCCTGGCAAGCTCAACCTCTGATTAGATGGTATGAATAGACATAGGAAATTACCCTGATCAGGAACACTGGAGTTCATAATTGAATATACGGTGATCCAACATGGTAGAGAAGGTATGTTGTTGGTGAGATTGACCTTTCTGGCATGAATGGGGAGGCCCAAGCTGCCCAGCTGAGGCACGTATATACCTCTACACGAGGGAGAATCACGCATTCGTGACTCTTCTTCCACGTCTACAGGTATGTTCACGTGTGCTCCACGCCGCCATATTAACTCAATTTAACTTAGTCATTTTTGCGAATATCAGTGTTTTTTTTTTTTTTTTTTTTTTTTTTTTTTTAGAACACTGATATTCGCAAAAATGACTAAGTTAAACTGAGTTAATATGGCGGCGTGGAGCACACGTGAACATACCTGTAGACGTGGAAGAAGAGTCACGAATGCGTGATTCTCCCTCGTGTAGAGGTATATACGTGCCTCAGCTGGGCAGCTTGGGCCTCCCTATTCATGCCAGAAAGGTCAATCTCACCAACAACATACCTTCTCTACCATGTTGGATCACCGTATATTCAATTATGAACTCCGGTGTTCCTGATCAGGGTAATTTCCTATGTCTATTCATACCATCTAATCAGAGGTTGAGCTTGCCAGGAAAAGGTGGAATATACACGTTGATAACATCAACTCTGCAAGCTCAGGCCTGCGGCGAACAAGGAGCTATTCACAGGGAGACGTTAGATCTTGGAGACTACACCGGTTGACAGAATAATTCAGGAAATTAATGACTTTCTTAAATAGACAACTGACTCTAACTAAACTACAAACATCAGATTCTCTGATGTCGGGGCGACAAAATGATCTAACTTCAGGCGCGATCAGAAACTCATGGATATCCTTAGGGAACGAAACCGATGGGTATCGTTGGTCCTGGCAGACTCAACACTCACTTACTTGACCGTCTTATTAACAATAAGGACAGTTGAAGCGTTCAACACCACTCACAGTGGATCTTGAATGTTTCACCTGTAAACAGACATATCTAAGCTGACTCAAAACCAGGGTGTTCTCTCTCACATTCAAATACATTATATAGAGAGGTTGGTTTCAGTAAGTCAGAGAAAATGGGATAACGGAGGACTGAGGCGTCTTGAAGTGACGAGAAAACGGACTCCTCAGATGGAGGACTCAAAAATAAAGCAGAGGTACATGTTTTGTGGGCTATTGAGCGTAATATGAATCATTTGATTTTGGCGTTAACTGACGTGTACGACCGTGGTCGTTACAAAGCTTTCCCCTCCCAAAGATTCAATATTATGCGGTATAGTCAACAAAACATTCACAGTAAATACATAATTTCAAAACACAATATCTTGCAATACTGGGGTAATGGTCATCAATACAGGTAGCAGAATTTTCACATACATAAAATTTTGCAACTCAGTTGAATAATCACACAAACTCCCAGCCAGGGGCAGATAAAATGAACATAGCACCACTTGTTATGGCACACAGAAGAACATAATAATACTTCAATATTGCAGAACACAATAATAAAAATAACAGGCCGGCCTGAATTACAGTTTTGTAGGACACTTTCAACTACAACATCCACTAGGATGACAGGTAGCTTTGTAGGACACTTTCAACTACAACATCCACTAGGATGACCGGTAGCTTTGTAGGACACTTTCAACTACAACATCCACTAGGATGACCGGTAGCTTTCCTCGAGGCGATTGATCAGATATGTATAACACTGGATCCAAGCACCAAATTCAACAATTTAGATCTCAAGCTAGGAGTAGTTAGGCGGACCCCATCCAGTCACCGAAGTATTAGGGTTGACCTTACCACGGAAGAATCGTTGTTCACTCACGAGACGAGGCAAGATCTAAGTGGTCAGAGCATGGACTCAAATAGACTATAATGCCAGCGACCCGGTCCACATGAAACCCCCAAACCTCGGTTCCCTTCTGTACTTTGAAATGCAAGAGTCTTAAACTGCACTAGGTCCATGTACTCCTGTACACGCCTAGCCGTAACTCTGCAATGCAAGCGTCTTAAACTGTACTCCTGTTCACGACTGTACACGCCTAGCCGTGACTAAAGTCCAGCCCCACTACCTCCTACACCAACTTAGGCCTACTGCAGATAGGACCTCCAAGCAACTTGATCACTCACACCAAACGATGTTCTCACTGCAGTACGACACATCTACTCATTCCTCTTGCCCATGGTACATACTGACAATCCCTCCCCCAACAGAGTCACTCTGGCCACTTGACTGGCGAAGCAAACAGTTGATGTTTACGATCAACGAATCTCAAGTACTAAGTAAGGGCCCTTTACGGCAATTGAGAGACGTGACCGACCAACTGGTTCTGTTTCTAGAGATCCATACGGATCCGGGGTTTCCTCCGTCTCTGTGGGAACCTAGCCGCAGGAGCTACCCCTGGGTTCCCGGGACTGGCCAACCTTTCTCAATACTCTAGCTAACCTGTTTGGCAAGGTTGAAAAATCATTAGTCCACACTATGACATTATCGGGGTAGTTACATTCAACTCAGTTCTTCGCTGCAAAAGGGGCTACTACTTGGTGTACTTCTCTGGTAACAATAAAAAGAATAACGGGACTGGTTGAAAAAACCCAAAAGATAAGCGTGTAAACCTTCATTAATTATATTCCATCACTAAATGTGGTTAGGTCTCGACTTTTGTCGTTAAGTATTTCTTTAATGATATGTGGCTTTCAAGTCTAAGGTAGAATACTATTCATTGCTTGCCACTCTCTCTACTAATTTATCTAAGCTGGGTAATTCTAAGCATACTTAACAAAAGATCTATTCAAATCATTGACTTCCCCCTTTCTCACCCGAAGTCTAGTACCCATGATAACAACTAGCTTCCTCAGCCTCACCGGCAGTTTTCCTTTCATCAGGTTCTGATCCCGATGGAATATCTCTAAACTTGATTTTCTCACTACCCCTCCGAGCCTTCGGCGTTCCCCACCGATGAATGCTGGCCTCCATGGCTTTGGCAAGTTCTCGGAACTCACACATAAGTTGTAACTTATTCACAACTACTGTGATCATCGTGCGCTGATGTCACAACAAATCTTCTACAAAACAACCCCACCAAAGATAAATTCAATTAACACCCTTCCAGAGCAAAGGGGGTAAACATTGACACAAAAATGCCTCGGATACTTCTTAAATGGATACTCACCAAAATAAATAATCGGCAGTAGTATCGGTGACTCACTCAGAAAATTAAGTATCTCTAAAGAGGGCAATACAAAGTACTCATAGCAATGCTCAAAATAAAATACTTGATGATACTTGACGAGAATGTCTCAAGAAAATATAACTCTCGAGCTTTCACGGATGATTAACACAAAGCAGATTTTCTGTACTCGTAAGAATTCACTGTCCTTTTCAATTATCTTGACACTGTGTTAACACTACACAATTTACTCTGTGCTTTACTCACAATTGGTGGTCCTTACATGTACAGAGGGTGTTTCCAGCAATCCATTTTCAGAGATTGTATGTCTTAGATGTCCATTTCACCACAGAGTCCTCAACCCAATCAATACTATGGCTGAAAATACACCGGAATTAGTTCTCAAATACATATAACCTCTTTACCAACAATGCATATCAGTCTACACTGTAAGAAATGTTAAGGCAGTATGTAATAAAATTCTCCGTAAAAAAAACAAGTTGAAAAATACAACACTGAAAAATTTAACTCCAGACTTGTGTTATCTCAATAAATTCAATGGTAACAAATTGACTCCAACTGAGAACTAAAACTTTTTCTAGTTATTTCACAATTCAGGTCACTCGCAAAAGAAAAAAAAATTATATAACACTCACTTGGGTTATACAAAAATTTCTAAAGTTAGAAAAATACTTCAAGTGAGAATCTGAACACTTTCAATTGAAGTCACAATACTTCCAATAAATGTCACAGCTAAAAATAAAACATTGGATTACATAACCTTTGTACACATGACATTTCTGGTGACACTCGAGAGATGAACCCAGTTCATCACACTCTCAACATGGCAGATGTAAAGTATACTGCCCACTCAATGTCTGTAAATATCCAAAGATTAATACACTGGTCAAAAAATAAAAAAATTACACTAATGTGCAATTACCACTTTCCTGAAATTTCACACAATAAAAACTCACAAAGATGAGTTAGGTAGCTTATTTCAAAAAAATTTGGTGCATTACCTAACTCTGTAACATAGAAAAAATTATAACTTTCTTTCACAAAAAAAAAGTGGTGAAACTAAATCAATTGTTAGTTCTTACCTAACTTTTAAAACTGCAGTTACAACTACAGTATTGTACTTGACACAAAGGTTTGCACTTCTAAATCACACAATTATTTGTACTCCTTACTGATGACAAACTTATACATTACTGTATACTGTATTCTGAGAAAACAAATTCACCAAGTACCACACCTCATTCCTCCAAATTGGTTCTCAAATGAAAATAATCCCACGGCTGCCACCAGAACACTGATATTCGCAAAAATGACTAAGTTAAACTGAGTTAATATGGCGGCGTGGAGCACACGTGAACATACCTGTAGACGTGGAAGAAGAGTCACGAATGCGTGATTCTCCCTCGTGTAGAGGTATATACGTGCCTCAGCTGGGCAGCTTGGGCCTCCCTATTCATGCCAGAAAGGTCAATCTCACCAACAACATACCTTCTCTACCATGTTGGATCACCGTATATTCAATTATGAACTCCGGTGTTCCTGATCAGGGTAATTTCCTATGTCTATTCATACCATCTAATCAGAGGTTGAGCTTGCCAGGAAAAGGTGGAATATACACGTTGATAACATCAACTCTGCAAGCTCAGGCCTGCAGCGAACAAGGAGCTATTCACAGGGAGACGTTTGATCTTGGAGACTACACCAGTTGACAGAATAATTCAGGAAATTAATGACTTTCTTAAATAGACAACTGACTCTAACTAAACTACAAACATCAGATTCTCTGATGTCGGGGCGACAAAATGATCTAACTTCAGGCGCGATCAGAAACTCATGGATATCCTTAGGGAACGAAACCGATGGGTATCGTTGGTCCTGGCAGACTCAACACTCACTTACTTGACCGTCTTATTAACAATAAGGACATTTGAAGCGTTCAACACCACTCACAGTGGATCTTGAATGTTTCACCTGTAAACAGACATATCTAAGCTGACTCAAAACCAGGGTGTTCTCTCTCACATTCAAATACATTATATAGAGAGGTTGGTTTCAGAAAGTCAGAGAAAATGGGATAACGGAGGACTGAGGCGTCTTGAAGTGACGAGAAAACGGACTCCTCAGATGGAGGACTCAAAAATAAAGCAGAGGTACATGTTTTGTGGGCTATTGAGCGTAATATGAATCATTTGATTTTGGCGATAACTGACGTGTACGACCGTGGTCGTTACAACTGTTCTGTACTGTACTTTACTGTACTGTAGAAAGAGTCTCCACTTGATGCTGTATGTGTGTTCCTCAATAGTACTGCACTGTGCTGTACTGTACTGTAGAAGGAGTCTCCACTTAATGCTGTATGTGTGTTCCTCAGAAGTACTGTACTGTACTGTAGAGGGAGTCACCACTTAATGCTGTATGTGTGTTCCTTACAAGTACTGTACAGTACTGTACTATACTGTACTCTACTGTACTGTAGAAGGATTCTCCACTTAATGCTGTATGTGTGTTCCCCACATGTACTGTACTGTACTGTAGAAGGAGTCTCCACATAATGCTGTATACGGGTTCCTCACAAGTGCTGTACTGTACTGTACTGTACTGTACTGTACTGTACTGTAGAGGGAGTCTCCACTTGATGCTGTATTTGTGTTCCTCACAAGTACTGTACTGTACTGTACTGTAGAAGGAGTCTCCACTTAATGCTGTATGTGTGTTCCTCACAAGTGCTGTACTGTACTGTACTGTAGAGGGAGTCTCCACTTAATGCTGTATGTGTGTTCCTTATAAGAACTGTACAATACTGTACTATAGGGATACTCTGCTGTACTGTAGAAGGATTCTCCACTTAATGCTGTATGTGTGTTCCTCACAAGTACTGTACTGTACTGCACTGTACTGTAGAAGGAGCCTCCATTTAATGCTATATGTGTGTTTCTCACAAATGCTGTACTGTACTGCACTGTACTATACTGTACTGTACTGTACTGTGGAAGGAGTCTCCACTTAATGCTGTATGTGTGTTCCTCACAAGTACTGTACAGTACTGTACTATACTGTACTCTACTGTACTATAGAAGGAGTATCCACTCAATGCTCTATGTGTGTCCCTCACATGTACTGTACTATACTGTACTGTACTGTAGTGTACTGTACTGTATTGTAGAAGGGGTCTCCACTTAATGCCATATGTGTGTTCTTCACAAGTACTGTACTGTCCTGTACTGTATTGTAGAAGGAGCCTCCACTTAATGCTGTTTGTTTGTTCCTCACAAGTACTGTACTGTTCTGTACTGTACTGTACTGTAAAAGGAGTCTCCACTTGATGCCATATGTGTATTCCTCACAAGTACTGCACTGTACTGTACGGTTCTGTATTGTACTGTAGAAGGAGCCTCCACATAATCCTGTAGTGTGTGTTCCTCACAAGTACTGTACTGTACTGTACTGTACTGTACTGTAGAAGGAGCCTCCACTTAATGCTGTATGTGTGTTCCTCACAAGTACTGTACTGTACTGTACTGTACTGTACTGTACTGTACTGTAGAAGGAGTCTCCACTTAATGCTGTATGTGTGTTCCACACAAGTACTGTACTGTACTGTACTGTACTGTAGAATGAGTCTCCACTTAATGCTGTATGTATGTTCCTCACAAGTGCTGTACTGTACTGTACTGTATTGCACTGTAGAAGGAGTCTCCACTTAATGCTGTATGTGTGTTTCTCACATGTACTGTACTGTACTGTACTGTACTGTAATGCAATGTAGAAGCAGTCTCCACTTAATGTTGTATGTGTGTTCCTCACAAGTACTGTGCAGTACTGTACTATACTGTACTCTACTGTACTGTAGAAGGACTCTCCACTTAATGCTGTATGTGTGTTCCTGAGAAGTACTGTACTGTACTGTAGAGGGAGTCACCACTTAATGCTGTATGTGTGTTCCTTACAAGTACTGTACAGTACTGTACTATACTGTACTCTACTGTACTGTAGAAGGATTCTCCACTTAATGCTGTATGTGTGTTCCTCACATGTACTGTACTGTACTGTAGAAGGAGTCTCCACATAATGCTGTATATAGGTTCCTCACAAGTGCTGTACTGCACTGTACTGTACTGTACTGTAGAGGGAGTCTCCACTTGATGCTGTATTTGTGTTCCTCACAAGTACTGTACTGTACTGTACTGTAGAAGGAGTCTCCACTTAATCCTGTATGTGTGTTCCTCACAAGTGGTGTACTGTACTGTACTGTAGAGGGAGTCTCCACTTAATGCTGTATGTATGTTCCTTATAAGTACTGTACAATACTGTACTATAGGGATACTCTTCTGTACTGTAGAAGGATTCTCCACTTAATGCTGTATGTGTGTTCATCACAAGTACTGTACTTTACTGTACTGTAGTGTACTGTACTGTACTGTAGAAGGAGCCTCCATTCTATGCTATATGTGTGTTTCTCACAAATGCTGTACTGTACTGTACTGTACTGTACTGTACTGTACTGTACTGTGCTGTTCTGTAGAAGGAGTCTCCACTTAATGCTGTATGTGTGTTCCTCACAAGTACTGTACAGTACTGTACTATACTGTACTCTACTGTACTGTAGAAGGAGTCTCCACTCAATGCTCTATGTGTGTCCCTCACATTTACTGTACTATACTGTACTGTACTGTAGTGTACTGTACTGTACTGTATTGTAGAAGGGGTCTCCACTTAATGCCGTATGTGTGTTCTTCACAAGTATTGTACTGTACTGTACTGTACTGTACTGTACTGTAGAAGGAGCCTCCACTTAATGCTGTTTGTGTGTTCCTCACAAGTACTGTACTGTACTGTACTGTACTGTAGAAGGAGTCTCCACTTGATGCCATATGTGTGTTCCTCACAAGTACTGTACTGTACTGTACGGTACTGTATTGTACTGTAGAAGGAGCCTCCACTTAATGCTGTAGTGTGTGTTCCTCACAAGTACTGTACTGTACTGTACTGTAGAAGGAGCCTCCACTTAAAGCTGTATGTGTGTTCCTCACAAGTACTGTACTGTACTGTACTGTACTGTACTGTACTGTAGAAGGAGTCTCCACTTAATGCTGTATGTGTGTTCCTCACAAGTACTGTACCGTACTGTACTGTATTTGTAGGAGTCTCCACTTAATGCTGTAAGTGTTCCTCACAAGTAGTGTACTTTTCTGTACTGTACTGTACTGTACTGTAGAAGAACTCTCCACTCAACGCTGTGTGTGTGTTCCTCACAAGTACTATACTGTTCTGTAGAAGGAGTCTCCACTTAATGCTGTATGTGTGTTCCACACGAGTTCTGTACTATACTCCACTGTAGGAGTCGCCACTTAATGTTGTATGTGTGTTCCTCACAAGTGCTGTACTGAACTCTACTGTATTGCACTGTAGAAGGAGTCTCCACTTAATGCTGTATGTGTGTTTCTCACATATACTGTACTGTACTGTACTTTTCTTTACTGTAGAAAGAGTCTCCACTTAATGCTGTATGTGTGTTCCTCACAAGTGCTGTACTGTACTCTACTGTAGAGTCTCCACTTAATGCTGTATGTGTGTTCCTCACAAGTGCTGTACTGTACTCTACTGTATTGCACTGTAGAAGGAGTCTCCACTTAATGCGGTATGTGTGTTTCTCACAAGTACTGTACCGTACTGTACTGTATTTGTAGGAGTCTCCACTTAATGCTGTATGTGTTCCTCACAAGTAGTGTACTTTTCTGTACTGTACTGTACTGTACTGTAGAAGAACTCTCCACTTAACGCTGTGTATGTGTTCCTCACAAGTACTCTACTGTACTGTAGAAGGAGTCTCCACTTAATGCTGTATGTGTGTTCCACACGAGTTCTGTACTGTTCTCCACTGTAGGAGTCTCCACTTAATGTTGTATGTGTGTTCCTCACAAGTGCTGTACTGTACTGTACTGACCCGCACTGGACTGTAGTGTACTATAGAAGGAGTCTCCACTTAATGCTGTATGTGTGTTCCTCACATATACTGTACTGTACTGTACTTTACTTTACTGTAGAACGAGTCTCCACTTAATGCTGTATGTGTGTTCCTCACAAGTGCTGTACTGTACTCTACTGTATTGCACTGTAGAAAGAGTCTCCACTTAATGCTGTATGTGTGTTTCTCACAAGTACTGTACTGTACTGTACTGTACTGTACTGTACTGTAATGTAGAAGCAGTCTCCACTTAATGTTGTATGTGTGTTCCTCACAAGTACTGTGCAGTACTGTACTATACTGTACTCTACGGTACTGTAGAAGGTCTCTCCACTTAATGCTGTATGTGTGTTCTTCACAATTACTGTACTGTACTGTACTCTACTGTACTGTAGAAAGAGTCTCTACTTGATGCTGTATGTGTGTTCCTCAAAAGTACTGCACTGTGTTGTACTGTACTGTAGAAGGACTCTCCACTTAATGCTGTATGTGTGTTCCTCACAAGTACTGTACTGTACTGTAGAGGGAATCACCACTTAATGCTGTATGTGTGTTCCTTACAAGTACAGTACAGTACTGTACTATACTGTACTCTACTGTACTGTAGAAGGATTCTCCACTTAATGCTGTATGTGTGTTCCTCACATGTACTGTACTGTACTGTAGAAGGAGTCTCCACATAATACTGTATATGGGTTCCTCACAAGTTCTGTACTGTACTCTACTGTACTGCACTGTACTGTAGATGGAGTCTCCACTTGGTGCTGTATGTGTGTTCCTCACAAGTACTGTACTGTACTGCACTGTAGAAGGAGTCTCCACTTAATGCTGTATGTGTGTTCCTCACAAGTGCAGTACTGTACCGTACTGTATTGCACTGTAGAAGGAGTCTCCACTTAATGCTGTATGTGTGTTTCTCACAAGCACTGCACTGTACTGTAATGTAGAAGCAGTCTCCACTTAATGTTGTATGTGTGTTCCTCACAAGTACTGTGCAGTACTGTACTAAACTGTACTCTACTGTACTGTAGAAGGACTCTCCACTTAATGCTGTATGTGTGTTCCTCACAATTACTGTACTGTACTCTACTGTACTGTAGAAAGAGTCTCCACTTGATGCTGTATGTGTGTTCCTCAATAGTACTGCACTGTGCTGTACTGTACTGTAGAAGGAGTCTCCACTTAATGCTGCATGTGTGTTCCTCAGAAGTACTCTACAGTACTGTACTATACTGTACTCTACTGTACTGTAGAAGGATTCTCCACTTAATGCTGTATGTGTGTTCCTCACATGTACTGTACTGTACTGTAGAAGGAGTCTCCACATAATGCTGTATATGGGTTCCTCACAAGTGCTGTACTGTACTGTACTGTTCTGTACTGTAGAGTAGGGTGTGTCAATTTTGTCAACATGTCAAAAATCAAATTTGGTAGTCAAAATATTGTGCCTCTTTATATCTAAACTTGAGATTAGCAAACAAAAATGAATTGAAATAACCCTCACCTACATCAATTATACCTTAAAGTTTCAAATATCAGTATTTCAACAAATTAATGAGACTTGATTAGAATTATTCACTTGATATTAACTAATCTCATGTAAGCATATGGATTATGGAGTATTTTATGGTTCTATAGCTTGTGTACAATATGCATGTCAGAACATGAACATGAACAGGCTCTCCGTGTGGGACAGTTTAATTCTTGTTTTGACTTGTACCAAGCGTGAGGATAAGGCGCCCGGCTCACTCTCCTTCTAGATATCATAGACGGTGGTTTGCTCTCATTGCACTTGCACCTACTCTACCAGACGAATTCTACATTTTAATTATTGTAAGTAGGGCATATTGATTGTCGCAGTTACTTATATCATTGTATAAAACATTATGTCCTAAGAAATTATTATGTTATTTCTGTTACAGCATTTTTTATAAACAAATTGATATTTTTTGAAACAACAATTGAATTATGAAACATTGAAATATATTTCTATTTGTCAGATAGTGTGAAGATGTCAAAATTGAAGACAAGAAGTCAGTTGTCAACCCACTTGAGCCTGCTAGTTGGTAAAGGGAAGGAGCTTCCTGTATCAGAACTTTCAACAGTGAGAGACATGCTAAGATTAGGGTTACTCCTTCGAGAAAAAAATGCAAAGGACAGAAGGAACTATACAGATAAAGAACTCATAAATGACATGATAGTCCCTCTTCTGCATCAATGGACAAAAGCTAATGCACTATTCAAACCACCTGTGATTAATCAGTGTCGAACTTTTGAGCTAAAACTAACGAAATTATGGCACAAAGCAGTTGAAACATCACTTGGTAAAGGAAACTTGGCCAGGAAAAATGAATTTCTGCACACACTTGATACTCTGTTTGACATTTTGACCTGCAAGTGCTCCATACAATTATGTTCTGAATCCAACTGTTCTCACTCAGGTAAGAGAGAAAATAATTCCCACATTGATTGTGGTTGTCCTCGTGAAAAGAAGATCCCTGTTTTAGAGCTTGAATTTATAAAGGCAAAGAGGACAAAGGCAGAAGGCCAAGGAAGTATGCAAATGGGTTCAATAGATTATTCAGAAACAAAGAAGCAGATTGCTAATGCCAAGAAGAGAGAACAAATCCGAGAGAGGGAACAAAAGAAGAAAATGAAGAGTGAAGAAGCCATCCAAAGAGAGGAAGAGCTGTGTCAAGATGTTTATCACTTCTTTGATAGTTCTTCTGATGAACAGGAAGCAACATCAGATGATAGTTCCAAAGAGCCATCTGAACCTTTACCAAAGAAAATGAAATACAACACAAGAAATATTTCAAACATTGCTTTAGCTAGTATTCGCCACCATGCTGGACTTCGTGAGGCTGCAGAAATTGCAACTGCCGCTTGGATAGATGCAGGCCTCATCAGCCGAGAGGATGTATCTTTGGTGATAGATCATAATAAAATTAGAAGAGCACAAGAAAAAATAATGAAGGAAATATCTGATCAGCATGAAAAAGATTTAAGCGAGGGAGGGCTCTCCTGTCTTTTGTTTGATGGAAGAATAGATGACACAAAAGTTTTGCTAGAAGTAGAGGGAGTGAACAGAAAGTTTCCAGGTCTCATCAAAGAAGAACACTACTCTGTCTGTTCTGAGCCTGGTGGTCGGTTTTTGTTTCACTTTGCTCCCGAAACTGAAGTAGAAGCGAAGAAACATGCAGAGGTCATTGCTGATCATATTTTATGTTGGGTTCAGGAGAGAGGACTTGGCAGTTCACTGCAGGCTGTTGGTGGAGATTCAACTGCAGTGAACACCGGATGGCAGGGGGGTGTAATGACGCATTTAGAGAAAAAACTAGGAAGAAGACTTGTTTGGATTGTATGTGATTTACATACAGGCGAGCTACCTCTTCGTCATCTCATCCAGGAACGTGATGGTCCTACAAAGAGCAACAACAAGTGGTCAGGTCCCCTTGGCATCATGCTGGATGAAGCAACACAACTAGAAATAAATACAACCTTTCCAAAGGTCGAAGTTGGCCCTCCCCTTCCGGCGTTGTCTGAAGGAGTCATCAAAGATCTCAGCACAGATCAATCCTATGCTTATCGTATTGCCCAAGCAATAAGATCAGGAGAAGTGCCTCAGTCATTGGCTCTCTTGGAGATTGGACCTGTCAGTCACAGCCGTTGGTTAACTACAGCTCTTCGTTTCTGCAGGATTTGGATTTCCAAACACGAATTGAAGGGCAAAGTGCTGAAGAATTTGAGGTTAATTGTTGAATTTATTATTGGAGTTTATCTTCCCCAGTGGTTTAGTGTGAAACTTAATCCTATGTGGGTGGATGGGCCCAATCACCTTTTGTTTCAATTGCAGCTAGTAAGAACACAGAGGAAGGTAGTGAGGAACATCGTGTTACCTGTGGCAAGAAGGTCCGCTTGGTATGCTCGATCAGAAGCAGTTTTGCAAGCAATGCTTTGCAGTCAATGTACCAATCTCCGATCCGAGGCTGTAGAAGTCATTCTAAAGATTAGAGGAACGCTAATAGATGACGACCAGTTGGGAGACTGTTCGTTTCATTCAAGAAAAGTTCCCCCAATAAACGTCAATGCCACCAAATTGTCAGAATTGGTTGACTTGAGTTTGGAAGTCTTAGAGCCACCATTGACAACAAGTCTAACTAGCCAAGAATTGAGAAACCTTAGAGAGACTCCAATGCAGGTGCCGAAGTGGCCTTCCCACACTCAAAGTGTGGAAAGATGTGTGAAAATGGTCACAGAAGCAGCGGGCCATGTTTACAGCCACGAGAGGCGAGAAGGTTACATCAAAGCACAAATAGCAAGCAGACTACTGATGACAAGAAACCAAAGCAAAGAGAGTATGAAGGCATTGGTTACTTTCAAATAGACTACGGATAATAAAATATAATAATTTGAAACTTGAAACAGTAACATGTGTGCAAACGCTGGTTATGTTATAAATTCACAAATATGTACATTTAAAAATCCATTTGATGTAGGTAGGACTTATTATAAAAAAAAATTTATGCCAGAATATTGTTTTGCATGCTTAAAGACTACAATAAATTGCTACCAAATTACTCGATTTTCAATTTAGCCAGTTCACCCCCTAAATTGACACACCCTACTGTAGAGGGAGTCTCCACTTGATGCTGTATTTGTGTTCCTCACAAGCACTGTACTGTACTGTACTGTAGAAGGAGTCTCCACTTAATGCTGTATGTGTGTTCCTCACAAGTGCTGTACTGTACTGTACTGTAGAGGGAGTCTCCACTTAATGCTGTATGTGTGTTCCTTATACGTACTGTACAATACTGTACTATAGGGATACTCTGCTGTACTGTAGAAGGATTCTCCACTTAATGCTGTATGTGTGTTCCTCACATGTACTGTACTGTACAGTAGAAGGAGTCTCCACATAATGCTGTATATGGGTTCCTCACAAGTGCTGTACTGTACTGTACTGTAGAGGGAGTCTCCACTTGATGCTGTATGTGTGTTCCTCACAAGTACTGTACTGTACTGTACTGTAGAAGGAGTCTCCACTTAATGCTGTATGTGTGTTCCTCACAAGTGCTGTGCTGTACTGTACTGTAGAGGGAGTCTCCACTTAATGCTGTATGTGTATTCCTTATAAGTACTGTACAATACTGTACTATAGGGATACTCTGCTGTACTGTAGAAGGATTCTCCACTTAATGCTGTATGTGTGTTCCTCACAAGTACTGTACTGTACTATACTGTATTGCACTGTAGAAGGAGTCTCCATTTAATGCTATATGTGTGTTTCTCTCAAATGCTGTACTGTACTGTACTGTACTGTACTGTTCTGTGGAAGGAGTCTCCACTTAATGCTGTATGTGTGTTCCTCACAAGTACTGTACAGTACTGTACACCTACTGTACTGTAGAAGGAGTCTCCACTCAATGCTCTATGTGTGTCCCTCACATATTTTGTACTATACTGTACTGTACTGTAGTGTACTATACTGTACTGTAGAAGGAGTCTCCACTTAATGCTGTAAGTGTGTTCCTCACAAGTACTGTACTGTACTGTACTGTACTGTAATGTAGAAGGGGTCTCCACTTAATGCTGTATGTGTGTTCCTCACAAGTACTGTACTGTACTGTACTGTAGAAGTAGCCTCCACTTAATGCTGTATGTGTGTTCCTCACAAGTACTGTACTGTACTGTACTGTACTGCACTGTAGAAGGAGTCTCCACTTAATGCTGTATGTGTGTTCCTCACAAGTACTGTACTGTACTGTACTGTACTGTAGAATGAGTCTACACTTAATGCCGCATGTGTGTTCCTCACAAGTTCTGTACTGTACTGTAGAAGGAGTCTCCACTTAATGCTGTATGTATGTTCCTCACAAGTACTCTACTGTACTGTAGAAGGAGTCTCCACTTAATGTTGTATGTGTGTTCCTCACAAGTACTGTACTGTACTGTACTGTATTTGTAGGAGACTCCACTTAATGCTGTATGTGCTCCTCACAAGTAGTGTACTTTTCTGTACTGAACTGTACTGTACTGTAGAAGGAGTCTCCACTTAATGCTGTGTGTGTGTTCCTCACAAGTACTCTACTGTACTGTAGAAGGAGTCTCCACTTAATGCTGTATGTGTGTTCCTCACGAGTACTGTACCGTACTGTAGGAGTCTCCACTTAATGCTGTATGTGTGTTCCTCACAAGTGCTGTACTGTACTGTACTGACCCGCACTGGACTGTAGTGTACTATAGAAGGAGTCTCCACTTAATGCTGTATGTGTGTTCCTCACATATACTGTACTGTACTGTACTTTACTTTACTGTAGAAAGAGTCTCCACTTAATGCTGTATGTGTGTTCCTCACAAGTGCTGTACTGTACTATACTGTATTGCACTGTAGAAGGAGTCTCCACTTAATGCTGTATGTGTGTTTCTCACAAGTACTGTACTGTACTGTACTGTAATGTAGAAGCAGTCTCCACTTAATGTTGTATGTGTGTTCCTCACAAGTACTGTGCAGTACTGCACTATACTGTACTCTACTGTACTGTAGAAGGACTCTCCACTTAATGCGGTTTGTGTGTTCCTCACAATAACTGTACTGTACTGTACTCTACTGTACTGTAGAAAGAGTCTACACTTGATGCTGTATTTGTGTTCCTCAAAAGTACTGCACTGTGCTGTACTGTACTGTAGAAGGAGTCTCCACTTAATGCTGTATGTGTGTTCCTCACAAGTGCTGTACTGTACTGTACTGTATTGCACTGTAGAAGGAGTCTCCACTTAATGCTGTATGTGTGTTTCTCACAAGTAGTGTACTGTACTGTAATGTAGAAGCAGTCTCCACTTAATGTTGTATGTGTGTTCCTCACAAGTACTGTGCAGTACTGTACTATACTGCACTCTACTGTACTGTACTTTACTGTACTGTAGAAAGAGTCTCCACTTGATGCTGTGTGTGTGTTCCTCAATAGTACTGCACTGTGCTGTACTGTACTGTAGAAGGAGTCTCCACTTAATGCTGTATGTGTGTTCCTCAGAAGTACTGTACTGTACTGTAGAGGGAGTCACCACTTAATGCTGTATGTGTGTTCCTTACAAGTACTGTACAGTACTGTACTATACTGTACTCTACCGTACTGTAGAAGGATTTTCCACTTAATGCTGTATGTGTGTTCCTCACATGTACTCTACTGTACTGTAGAAGGAGTCTCCACATAATGCTGTATATGGGTTCCTCACAAGTGCTGTACTGTACTGTACTGTACTGTACTGTAGAGGGAGTCTCCACTTGATGCTGTATTTGTGTTCCTCACAAGTACTGTACTGTACTGTACTGTAGAAGGAGTCTCCACTTAATGCTGTATGTGTGATCCTCACAAGTGCTGTACTGTACTGTACTGTAGAGGGAGTCTCCACTTAATGCTGTATGTGTGATCCTTATAAGTACTGTACAATACTGTACTAAAGGGATACTCTGCTGTACTGTAGAAGGATTCTCCACTTAATGCTGTATGTGTGTTCCTCACAAGTACTGTACTTTACTGTACTGTACTGTACTGTACTGTAGAAAGAGCCTCCATTTAATGCTATATGTGTGTTTCTCACAAATGCTGTACTGTACTGTACTATACTGTACTGTACTGTACTGTTCTGCGGAAGGAGTCTCCACTTAATGCTGTATGTGTGTTCCTCACAAGTACTGTACAGTACTGTACTCTACTGCACTCTACTGTACTGTAGAAGGAGTCTCCACTCAATGCTCTATGTTTGTCCCTCACATGCACTGTACTATACTGTACTGTACTGTAGTGTACTGTACTGTACTGTATTGTAGAAGGGGTCTCCACTTAATGCCGTATGTGTGTTCTTCACAAGTACTGTGCTGTACTGTACTGTACTGTACTGTAGAAGGAGCCTCCACTTAATGCTGTTTGTGTGTTCCTCACAAGTACTGTACTGTACTGTACTGTACTGTACTGTAGAAGGAATCTCCACTTGATGCCATATGTGTGTTCCTCACAAATACTGTACTGTACTGTACGGTACTGTATTGTACTGTAGAAGGAGCCTCCACTTAATGCTGTAGTGTGTGTTCCTCACAAATACTGTACTGTACTGTACTGTACTGTACTGTAGAAGGAGTCTCCACTTAATGCTGTATGTGTGTTCCTCACAAGTACTGTACTGTACTGTACTGAACTGTAGAATGAGTCTCCACTTAATGCCGCATGTGTGTTCCTCACAAGTTCTGTACTGTACAGTAGAAGGAGTCTCCACTTAATGCAGTATGTATGTTCCTCACAAGTACTCTACTGTACTGTAGAAGGAGTCTCCACTTAATGCTGTATGTGTGTTCCTCACAAGTACTGTACTGTACTGTACTGTATTTGTAAGAGTCTCCACTTAATGCTGTATGTGTTCCTCACAAGAAGTGTACTTTTCTGTACTGCACTGTACTGTACTGTAGAAGAAGTCTCCACTTAATGCTGTGTGTGTGTTCCTCACAAGTACTCTACTGTGCTGTAGAAGGAGTCTCCACTTAATGCTGTATGTGTGTTCCTCACGAGTACTGTACTGTACTGTACTGACCCGCACTGGACTGTAGTGTACTATAGAAGGAGTCTCCACTTAATGCTGTATGTGTGTTCTTCACATATACTGTACTGTACTGTACTTTTCTTTACTGTAGAAAGAGTTTCCACTTAATGCTGTATGTGTGTTCCTCACAAGTGCTGTACTGTACTCTACTGTTTTGCACTGTAGAAGGAGTCTCCACTTAATGCTGTATGTGCGTTTCTCACAAGTACTGTACGGTACTGTATTGTACTGTACTGTACTGTAATGTAGAAGCAGTCTCCACTTAATGTTGTATGTGTGTTCCTCAAAAGTACTGTGCAGTACTGTACTATACTGTACTCTACTGTACTGTAGAAGGACTCTCCACTTAATGCTGTATGTGTGTTCCTCACAAGTACTGTACTGTACTGCACTGTATTTGTAGGAGTCTCCACTTAATGCTGTATGTGTTTCTCACAAGTAGTGTACTTTTCTGTACTGTACTACTGAACTGTACTGTAGAAGGAGTCTCCACTTAATGCTGTGTGTGTGTTCCGCACAAGTACTCTACTGTACTGTAGAAGGAGTCTCCACTTAATGCTGTATGTGTGTGTTCCTCACGAGTACTGTACTGTACTGTGCTGCAGGAGTCTCCACTTAATGCAGTATGTGTGTTCCTCAAAAGTGCTGTACTGTAATGTACTGACCTGCACTGGACTGTAGTGTACTATAGAAGGAGTCTCCACTTAATGCTGTATGTGTGTTCCTCACATATACTGTACTGTACAGTACTTTACTTTACTGTAGAAAGAGTCTCCACTTAATTCTGTATGTGTGTTCCTCACAAGTGCTGTACTGTACTCTACTGCATTGCACTGTAGAAGGAGTCTCCACTTAATGCTGTATGTGTGTTTCTCACAAGTACTGTACTGTACTGTACTGTACTGTACTGTACTGTACTGTACTGTAATGTAGAAGCAGTCTCCACTTAATGTTGTATGTGTGCTCCTCACAAGTACTGTGCAGTACTGTACTATACTGTACTCTACTGTACTGTAGAAGGACTCTCCACTTAATGCTGTATGTGTGTTCCTCACAATTACTGTACTGTACTGTACTCTACTGTACTGTAGAAAGAGTCTCCACTTGATGCTGTATGTGTGTTCCTCAAAAGTACTGCACTGTGCTGTACTGTACTGTAGAAGGAGTCTCCACTTAATGCTGTATGTGTGTTCCTCACAAGTATTGTACTGTACTGTAGAGGGAGTCACCACTTAATGCTGTATGTGGGTTCCTCACAAGTGCTGTACTGTACTGTACTGTACTGTAGAGGGAGTCTCCACTTGATGCTGTATGTGTGTTCCTCACAAGTACTGTACTGTACTGTACTGTAGAAGGAGTCTGCACTTAATACTGTATGTGTGTTCCTCACAAGTGCTGTACTGAACTGTGCTGTAGAGGGAGTCTCCACTTAATGCTGTATGTGTATTCCATATAAGTACTGTACAATACTGTACTATAAGGATACTCTGCTATACTGTAGAAGGATTCTCCACTTAATGCTGTATGTGTGTTCCTCACAAGTACTGTACTTTACTGTACTGTACTGTACTGTACTGTAGAAGGAGCCTCCATTTAATGCTATATGTGTGTTTCTCACAAATGCTGTACTGTACTGTACTGTACTGTACTGTACTGTACTGTTCTGTGGAAGGAGTCTCCACTTAATGCTGTATGTGTGTTCCTCACAAGTACTGTACAGTACTGTACTATACTGTACTCTACTGTACTGTAGAAGGAGTCTCCACTCAATGCTCTATGTGTGTCCCTCACATGTACTGTACTATACTGTACTGTACTGTAGTGTACTGTACTGTAGAAGGAGTCTCCGCTTAATGATGTAAGTGTGTTCCTCACAAGTACTGTACTGTACTGTACTGTACTGTATTGTAGAAGGGGTCTCCACTTAATGCTGTATGTGTGTTCTTCACAAGTACTGTACTGTACTGTACTGTACTGTACTGTACTGTAGAAGGAGCCTCCACTTAATGCTGTATGTGTGTTCCTCACAAGTACTGTACTGTACTGTACTGTACTGTACTGTACTGTAGAAGGAGTCTCCACTAAATGCTGCATGTGTGTTCCTCACAAGTACTGTACTGTACTGTACTGTACTGTAGAACGAGTCTCCACTTAATGCTGCATGTGTGTTCCTCACAAGTACTGTACTGTACTGTACTGTACTGTAGAAGGAGTCTCCACTTAATGCTGTATGTATGTTCCTCACAAGTACTCTACTGTACTGTAGAAGGAGTCTCCACTTAATGCTGTATGTGTGTTCCACACACGTACTGTACTGTACTGTACTGTATTTGTAGGAGTCTCCACTTAATGCTGTATGTGTTCCTCACAAGTAGTGTACTTTTCTGTACTGTACTGTACTGTACTGTAGAAGGAGTCTCCACTTTATGCTGTGTGTGTGTTCCTCACAAGTACTCTACTGTACTGTAGAAGGAGTCTCCACTTAATGCTGTATGTGTGTTCCTCACGAGTACTGTACTATACTGTACTGTAGGAGTCTCCACTTAATGCTGTATGTGTGTTCCTCACAAGTGGTGTACTGTACAGTACTGACCCGCACTGGACTGTTGTGTACTATAGAAGGAGTCTCCACTTAATGCTGTATGTGTGTTCCTCACATATACTGTACTGTACTGTAGTTTACTTTACTGTAGAAAGAGTCACCACTTAATGCTGTATGTGTGTTCCTCACAAGTGCTGTACTGTACTGTACTGTATTGCACTGTAGAAGGAGTCTCCACTTAATGCTGTATGTGTGTATCTCACAAGTACTGTACTGTACTGTACTGTACTGTACTGTAATGTAGAAGCAGTCTCCACTTAATGTTGTATGTGTGTTCCTCACAAGTACTGTGCAGTACTGTACTATACTGTACTCTACTGTACTGTAGAAGGACTCTCCACTTAATGCTGTATGCGTGTTCCTCACAATTACTGTACTGTACTGTACTCTACTGTACTGTAGAAAGAGTCTCCACTTGATGCTGTATGTGTCTTCCTCAAAAGTACTGCACTGTACTGTAGAGGGAGTCACCAATTAATGCTGTATGTGTGTTCCTCACAAGTGAGGTACTGTACTGTACTGTACTGTACTGTAGAGGGAGTCTCCACTTGATGCTGTATGTGTGTTCCTTGCAAGTACTGTACTGTACTACACTGTAGAAGGAGTCTCCACTTAATGCTGTATGTGTGTTCCTCACAAGTGCTGTGCTGTACTGTACTGTAGAGGGAGTCTCCACTTAATGCTGTATGTGTGTTCCTTATAAGTACTGTACAATACTGTACTATAGGGATACTCTGCTGTACTGTAGAAGGATTCTCCACTTAATGCTGTATGTGTGTTCCTCACAAGTACTGTACTTTACTGTACTGTACTCTACTGTACTGTAGAAGGAGCCTCCATTTAATGCTATATGTGTGTTTCTCACAAATGCTGTACTGTACTGTACTGTACTGTACGGTGCTGTACTGTTCTGTGGAAGGAGTCTACACTTAATGCTGTATGTGTGTTCATCACAAGTACTGTACAGTACTGTACTATACTGTACTCTACTGTACTTTAGAATAAGTCTCCACTCAATGCTCTATGTGTGTCCCTCACATGTACTGTACTATACTGTACTGTACTGTAGTATACTGTACTGTAGAAGGAGTCTCCACTTAATGCTGTAAGTTTTTTCCTCACAAGTACTGTACTGTACTGTACTGTACTGTATTGTAGAAGGGGTCTCCACTTAATGCTGTATGTGTGTTCCTCACAAGTACTGTGCTGTACTGTACTGTACTGTACTGTAGAAGGAAACTCCACTTAATGCTGTATGTGTGTTCCTCACAAGTACTGTACTGTACTGTACTGTACTGTACTGTACTGTACTGTACAATAGAAGGAGTCTCCACTTAATGCCGCATGTGTGTTCCTCACAAGTACTGTACTGTACTGTACTGTACTGTAGAATGAGTCTCCACTTAATGCCGCATGTGTGTTTCTCACAAGTTCTGTACTGTACTGTACAAGGAGTCTCCACTTAATGCTGTGTGTGTGTTCCTCACAAGTACTCTACTGTACTGTAGAAGGAGTCTCCACTTAATGCTGTATGTGTGTTCCTCACGAGTACTGTACTGTACTGTACTGTAGGAGTCTCTACTTAATGAGGTATGTGTGTTCCTCACAAGTGCTGTACTGTACTGCACTTTACTTTACTGTAGAAACAGTCTCCACTTAATGCTGTATGTGTGTTCCTCACAAGTGCTGTACTGTACTGTACTGTATTGCACTGTAGAAGGAGTCTCCACTTAATGCTGTATGTGTGTTTCTCACAAGTACTGTACTGTACTGTACTGTACTGTACTGTACTGTACTGTAATGTAATGTAGAAGCAGTCTCCACTTAATGTTGTGTGTGTGTTCCTCACAAGTACTGTGCAGTACTGTACTATACTGTACTCTACTGTACTGTAGAAGGACTCTCCACTTAATGCTGTATGCGTGTTCCTCACAATTACTGTACTGTACTGTACTCTACTGTTCTGTAGAAAGAGTCTCCACTTGATGCTGTGTGTGTGTTCCTCAAAAGTACTGCACTGTGCTGTACTGTACTGTAGAAGGAGTCTCCACTTAATGCTGTATGTGTGTTCCTCACCAGTACTGTACTGTAGAGGGAGTCACCACTTAATGCTGTATGTGTGTTCTTCACAAGTGCTGTACTGTACTGTACTGTAGAGGGAGTCTCCACTTGATGCTCTATGTGTGTTCCTTGCAAGTACTGCACTGTACTGCACTGTAGAAGGAGTCTCCACTTAATGCTGTATGTGTGTTCCTCACAAGTGCTGTGCTGTACTGTACTGTAGAGGGAGTCTCCACTTAATGCTGTATGTGTGTTCCTTATAAGTACTGTACAATACTGTACTATAGGGATACTCTGCTCTACTGTAGAAGGATTCTCCACTTAATGCTGTATGTGTGTGTTCCTCACAAGTACTGTACTTTACTGTACTGTACTGTACTGTAGAAGGAGCCTCCATTTAATGCTATATGTGTGTTTCTCACAAATGCTGTACTGTACTGTACTGTACTGTACTGTACTGTACTGTACGGTACTGTTCTGTGGAAGGAGTCTCCACTTAATGCTATATGTGTGTTCCTCACAAGTACTCTACAGTACTGTACTATACTGTACTCTACTGTACTGTAGAAGGAGTCTCCACTCAATGCTCTATGTGTGTCCCTCACATGTACTGTACTATACTGTACTGTACTGTAGTGTACTGCTCTGTACTGTAGAAGGAGTCTCCACTTAATGCTGTAAGTGTGTTCCTCACAAGTACTCTACTGTACTGTACTGTACTGTATTGTACAAGGGTCTCCACTTAATGCTGTATGTGTGTTCCTCACAAGTACTGTACTGTACTGTACTGTAGAAGGAGCCTCCACTTAATGCTGTATGTGTGTTCTTCACAAGCACTGTACTGTACTGTACTGTAATGTAGTGTACTATAGAAGGAGTCTCCACTTGATGCCATATGTGTGTTCCTCACAAGTACTGTACTGTACTGTACGGTACTGTACTGTACTGTAGAAGGAGCCTCCACTTAATGCTGTATGTGTGTTCCTCACAAGTACTGTACTGTACTGTACTGTACTGTAGAAGGAGCCTCCACTTAATGCTGTATGTGTGTTCCTCACAAGTACTGTACTGTACTGTACTGTACTGTAGAAGGAGCCTCCACTTAATGCTGTATGTGTGTTCCTCACAAGTACTGTACTGTACTGTACTGTACTGTATTGTAGAAGGAGTCTCCACTTAATGCTGTAAGTGTGTTCCTCACAAGTACTGTACTGTACTGTAGAAAGAGTCTCCACTTAATGCCGTATGTGTGTTCCTCACAAGTTCTATACTGTACTGTAGAAGGAGTCTCCACTTAATGCTGTATGTATGTTCCTCACAAGTACTCTACTGTACGGTAGAAGGAGTCTCCACTTAATGCTGTATGTGTGTTCCTTACAAGTGCTGTGCTGTACTGTACTGTAGAGGGAGTCTCCACTTAATGCTGTGTGTGTGTTTCTTATAAGTACTGTACAATACTGTACTATAGGGATACTCTGCTCTACTGTAGAAGGATTCTCCACTTAATGCTGTATGTGTGTTCCTCAAAAATACTGTACTTTACTGTACTGTACTGTACTGTACAAGGAGCCTCCATTTAATGCTATATGTGTGTTTCTCACAAATGCTGTACTGTATTGTACTGTACTGTACTGTACTGTACGGTACTGTTCTGTGGAAGGAGTCTCCACTTAATGCTATATGTATGTTCCTCACAAGTACTCTACAGTACTGTACTATACTGTACTCTACTGTACTGTAGAAGGAGTCTCTACTCAATGCTCTATGTGTGTCCCTCACATGTACTGTACTATACTGTACTGTACTGTAGTGTACTGTTCTGTACTGTAGAAGGAGTCTCCACTTAATGCTGTAAGTGTGTTCCTCACAAGTACTGTACTGTACTGTACTGTATTGTACAAGGGGTCTCCACTTAATGCTGTATGTGTGTTCCTCACAAGTACTGTACTGTACTGTACTGTAGAAGGAGCCTCCACTTAATGCTGTATGTGTGTTCTTCACAAGTACTGTACTGTACTGTACTGTAATGTAGTGTACTATAGAAGGAGTTTCCACTTGATGCCATATGTGTGTTCCTCACAAGTACTGTACTGTACTGTACGGTACTGTACTGTACTGAAGAAGGAGCCTCCACTTAATGCTGTATGTGTGTTCCTCACAAGTACTGTACTGTACTGTAGAAGGAGCCTCCACTTAATGCTGTATGTGTGTTCCTCACAAGTACTGTACTGTACTGTACTGTACTGTATTGTAGAAGGAGTCTCCACTTAATGCTGTAAGTGTGTTCCTCACAAGTACTGTACTGTACTGTAGAAAGAGTCTCCACTTAATGCCGTATGTGTGTTCCTCACAAGTTCTGTACTGTACTGTAGAAGGAGTCTCCACTTAATGCTGTATGTATGTTCCTCACAAGTACTCTACTGTTCGGTAGAAGGAGTCTCCACTTAATGCTGTATGTGTGTTCCTCACAAGTACTGTACTGTACTGTACTGTATTTGTAGGAGTCTCCACTTAATGCTGTATGTGTTCCTCACAAGTAGTGTACTGCTCTGTACTGTACTGTACTGTACTCTAGAAGGAGTCTCCACTTAATGCTGTGTACTGCACTGTAGAAGGAGTCTCCACTTAATGCTGTGTGTGTGTTCCTCACAAGTACTGTACTGTATGGTACTGTACTGTAGAAGGAGTCTCCACTTAATGCTGTATGTATGTTCCCCACAAGTACTCTACTGTACTGTAGAAGGAGTCTCCACTTAATGCTGTATGTATGTTCCTCACAAGTACTCTACTGTACGGTAGAAGGAGTCTCCACTTAGTGCTGTATGTGTGTTCCTCACAAGTGCTGTGCTGTACTGTACTGTAGAGGGAGTCTCCACTTAATGCTGTATGTGTGTTTCTTATAAGTACTGTACAATACTGTACTATAGGGATACTCTGCTCTACTGTAGAAGGATTCTCCACTTAATGCTGTATGTGTGTTCCTCAAAAGTACTGTACTTTACTGTACTGTACTGTACTGTACAAGGAGCCTCCATTTAATGCTATATGTGTGTTTCTCACAAATGCTGTACTCTACTGTATTGTACTGTACGGTACTGTTCTGTGGAAGGAGTCTCCACTTAATGCTATATGTGTGTTCCTCAAAAGGACTCTACAGTACTGTACTATACTGTACTCTACTGTACTGTAGAAGGAGTCTCCACTCAATGCTCTATGTGTGTCCCTCACAGGTACTGTACTATATTGTACTGTACTGTAGTGTACTGTTTTGTACTGTAGAAGGAGTCTCCACTTAATGCTGTAAGTGTGTTCCTCACAAGTACTGTACTGTACTGTACTGTACTGTACTGTATTGTACAAGGGGTCTCCACTTAATGCTGTATGTGTGTTCCTCACAAGTACTGTACTGTACTGTACTGTAGAAGGAGCCTCCACTTAATGCTGTATGTGTGTTCATCACAAGTACTGTACTGTACTGTAATGTAGTGTACTATAGAAGGACTCTCCAATTGAAGCCATATGTGTGTTCCTCACAAGTACTGTACTGTACTGTACTGTACTGTACTGTAGAAGGAGCCTCCACTTAATGCTGTATGTGTGTTCCTCACAAGTACTGTACTGTACTGTACTGTAGAAGGAGCCTCCACTTAATGCTGTATGTGTGTTCCTCACAAGTACTGTACTGTACTGTTCTGTACTGTATTGTAGAAGGAGTCTTCACTTAATGCTGTAAGTGTGTTCCTCACAAGTACTGTACTGTACTGTAGAAAGAGTCTCCACTTAATGCCGTATGTGTGTTCCTCACAAGTTCTGTACTGTACTGTAGAAGGAGTCTCCACTTAATGCTGTATGTATGTTCCTCACAAGTACTCTACTGTACGGTAGAAGGAGTCTCCACTTAATGCTGTATGTGTGTTCCTCACAAGTACTGTACTGTGCTGTACTGTATTTGTAGGAGTCTCCACTTAATGCTGTATGTGTTCCTCACAAGTAGTGTACTGCTCTGTACTGTACTGTACTGTACTCTAGAAGGAGTCTCCACTTAATGCTGTGTGTGTGTTCCTCACAAGTACAGTACTGTACTGTAGAAGGAGTCTCCACTTAATGCTGTGTGTGTGTTCCTCACAAGTACTGTACTGTATGGTACTGTACTGTAGAAGGAGTCTCCACTTAATGCTGTATGTATGTTCCCCACAAGTACTCTACTGTACTGTAGATGGAGTCTCCACTTAATGCTGTATGTGTGTTCCTCATAAATACTGCACTGTACTGTGCTGTATTTGTAGGAGTCTCCACTTAATGCTGTATGTGTGTTCCTCACAAGTACTGTACTGTACTGTAGAAGGCTTCTCCACTTAATGCTGTGTGTGTGTTCCTCACAAGTACTGTACTGTACGGTACTGTGCTGTAGAAGAAGTCTCCACTTAATGCTGTATGTGTGTTCCTCACAAGAACTGTACTGTACTATAGAAGGAGTCTCCACTTGATGCCATATGTGTGTTCCTCACAAGTACTGTACTGTACTGTACTGTACTGTACTGTACTGTAGAAGGAGCCTCCACTTAATGCTGTATGTGTGTTCCTCACAAGTACTGTACTGTACTGTACTGTAGAAGGAGCCTCCACTTAATGCTGTATGTGTGTTCCTCACAAGTACTGTACTGTACTGTACTGTACTGTATTGTAGAAGGAGTCTTCACTTAATGCTGTAAGTGTGTTCCTCACAAGTACTGTACTGTACTGTAGAAAGAGTCTCCACTTAATGCCGTATGTGTGTTCCTCACAAGTTCTGTACTGTACTGTAGAAGGAGTCTCCACTTAATGCTGTATGTATGTTCCTCACAAGTACTCTACTGTACGGTAGAAGGAGTCTCCACTTAATGCTGTATGTGTGTTCCTCACAAGTACTGTACTGTGCTGTACTGTATTTGTAGGAGTCTCCACTTAATGCTGTATGTGTTCCTCACAAGAAGTGTACTGCTCTGTACTGTACTGTACTGTACTCTAGAAGGAGTCTCCACTTAATGCTGTGTGTGTGTTCCTCACAAGTACAGTACTGTACTGTAGAAGGAGTCTCCACTTAATGCTGTGTGTGTGTTCCTCACAAGTACTGTACTGTATGGTACTGTACTGTAGAAGGAGTCTCCACTTAATGCTGTATGTATGTTCCCCACAAGTACTCTACTGTACTGTAGATGGAGTCTCCACTTAATGCTGTATGTGTGTTCCTCATAAATACTGCACTGTACTGTGCTGTATTTGTAGGAGTCTCCACTTAATGCTGTATGTGTGTTCCTCACAAGTACTGTACTGTACTGTAGAAGGCTTCTCCACTTAATGCTGTGTGTGTGTTCCTCACAAGTACTGTACTGTACGGTACTGTGCTGTAGAAGAAGTCTCCACTTAATGCTGTATGTGTGTTCCTCACAAGTACTGTACTGTACTGTAGAAGGAGTCTCCACTTATGTCTGTATTTTATTGCCTATTAAGAGTCACTTGTAAATAGTTTATTTGTTATTTTATAAGAATATGGCCTCCTCCTCCTCCTCCTCCTCCTCCTCCTCCTGACCCTCTTCCTAAATTAACCATTGTTTTTTATTAAGCATAAATGGTAATTACTTATAATCGCAATACTACCATAGGTATTTCATGTTTTTTTAAGAATTTGTGTACAAAACATCTGCCCAAGTACTGTACCCAACATTAGTTAGTTTTTCACATGTTTTATCTGGTGATAAATTTGTCCAGGAACCTAACTCCACTATTTACATTATTTCTTATGGGAAAAATGGATTTGTTTAGTGTCATTTTGTTTAAAGTTGTACTTGTGAGGAACACACATACAGCATTAAGAGGAGACTCCTTCTACAGTACAGTACAGTACAGTACTTGTGAGGAATACACATACAGCATTAAGTGGAGACTCCTTCTACAGTACAATACAGTACTTGTGAGGAACACATACAGCACTAAGTGGAGACTCCTTCTACAGTACAGTACAGTACTTGTGAGGAACACACATACAGCATTAAGTGGAGACTCCTTCTACAGTACAGTACAGCACAGTACAGTACAGTGCAGTATAGTACAGCACAGTACAGTACTTGTGAGGAACACATGTACAGCATTAAGTGGAGGTTCCTTCTACAGTACAGTACAGTACAGTACAGTACTTGTGAGAAACACACATACAGCATTAAGTGGAGACTCCTTCTACAGTACAGTACAGTACTAGGGTGTGTCATAGGAGGGAAGATCAGCCAAAACTAATGGCCCATCACTTTTTTGGTAGATTTTAGTGCATATAAACAGAAAATAATTTCAGTTTCAATATTTTGCAACCTTTTGCTAGGTAAATTTTAGCGTGAAATTTATCGAAAATCTAACGCACAGCTGCGTTAGTGCATTACAATTAAATAGTGAACATTGCTTTCTGACTTCATTCTTTAACAACCCAACTAACAATATTTTTTTCTGTTTCAGATTCTGATGCATTTATAAGTTGATAATATTTGCGATGGCTGCTCGTGTCAGGACGAGGAACCAAAAATCCAGCCATCTCAGTCACTATCTTACTTTTACTTTTACTTTTATCCTCTTCGCCACTGATCGGCTTGTTAGCCGCTTGGGCGATCGGTCACGTCTCTTTTCCTTTATATTCTTCACCAAAAGGTCGGCTCGCTAGCCGCCCGGGCGATCGGTCACGTCTCTTTTCCTTTATATTCTTCACCAAAAGGTCGGCTCGCTAGCCGCCCGGGCGATCGGTCACGTCTCTGTCACGCACTGTTGGCAAATACTGGGCATGCACCGGCTCCTGAATGTACCTGAACCCGCTCCAGTGTTGGTTAAGTCTTCTCTTGAAGGAGCTCACACTCGGTGCCGTCACAACACTCTCTGGTAGATTGTTCCAAGAGTTTACAACCCTCACTCCGAAAAAGTTTGTCCTCACGGTTTTCTGGACTTGCGGCTTCTTCAATCTTGAGCTGTGACCCCTTGTGGGAGAGAGCTCCTGAAGTCGGAGTTGCCTACATTGAGAGATGCTTTGAGATACGGTGTTTTAATCAGGCAAATCAGTGAAAAGAACCAAAGAACTTACACAAACAAAGACATTGCCAGTGATATGACCAAAGCTGTCTTGGCACAGTACACTCTGGCTAACGCTCAGTTCAAGCCTCCAGTCATAACAAGTCAGAAGAAGATTAGTGAGAGACTGCTAGCCAGTTGGGAAAAGGCAAGAGATATCTCTCTTCGGAGAGGAAAACTTGCAGTTAAGGACAGCTTTGCCAAGCAACTGGACCAGTTATCTGACATAATTACTTGCAAGTGCCCAATTGTTCTCTGTCCTGAGTTTGGATGCGATCGTGACTGTAAGTCCGAGGCCCACATCTCCTGTATTTGCAAGCGTGAACTGAAGATTCCTGTGATCGAACTGGCATTTGTCAAAGCACAGAGAGAGAAGACTGGCAGTATAGGGGCTCTCATGATTTCTAGCCAAGATATTCCGGAGTCCAAGAGACAGGAGGCTGCCACAGAGAGACAGAAGAGGAGAAGAGTTGCCGAGGAAAAGAGACTTGAGAAGGCCCAGGGTGAGGTAAAAAAGGCCGATGATTGGAGTCAAGCTGATTCAGAGTTTAATGACTTCCCCATGGCTGATCCGAGTGCTGACCAGGAGAATGGTGACTTTGTCCCTAACCCAGAAAATAATGATCCCAAATCTTCCAGGCATAAGATTCGAAATAGGAAAGATATCCCGAGCATAGCTCTGGCCAGCATGCGACACCACACTGGTCTCAGAGAAACTGCAGAGATAGCAACAGCTGCCTGGGTTGACGGTGGTTTGATAACACCTGATGATGTTCACCTGGTGATAGATCATAACAAAGTAAGGAGAGCTCAGGAGAAACTTGTCAGTAACCTAGAAGAGGAGTTTGATAAGGGGATAAGAGAAAATGGAATCAATTGTTTGTTCTTTGATGGGAGAAGGGATGACACTAAAGTGTTCATGAAAGTTGGAGATTCTGACAAGTTGTTCCCTGCCATGGTGAAGGATGAACACTACTCCTGCTGCAGTGAACCAGGAGGGAAGTATTTGTGGCATTTCACTCCAGAGAAAGATGACATCAGGAAACCAGCTGAGATAGTGGCAGATAACATTGTGAACTGGCTCAGAGAGAGGAACGTAGACCAGACCCTGCAGGCCATTGGAGGGGACAGCACCAACACGAACACAGGGTGGCAAGGGGGGGTCATACAGTGGATAGAGCGGACGATTGGGAGGAAACTGGTCTGGATTGTTTGTGACCTCCACACCAACGAGTTGCCACTCAGACATCTGATCCAGGAGCTGGATGGCAAGACTCTTTCAAACAACAGATGGTCTGGTCCTCTTGGCAAGATGCTGGACTCTGCCACTGAGTTAGAAATAAATCCGAGCTTTGAAAAAATCACAGTTGGCCCTCCACTCGTTGAGCTTGCACATAATGTCATTGACGACCTGAGTACTGACCAGTACTATGGTTACATGATTTGCAGTGCCATCAAAACTGGGGTCATGCCTGATAGACTTGCTTACCTGCAGATAGGTCCAGTCTCACATTCTAGGTGGCTCACAACGGCTCTCAGGTTCTGCAGAATTTGGGTCGCTCATCATAAACTGAAAGGGAACCAGCTTCACAACCTGAGACTTATTATTGTCCAGTTCATCGTGAGTGTCTACTTGCCAAATTGGTTCAACACCAAGGTCAAGTCATCGTTCTCCGAAGGTCCGAGGCATGTTCTCTTCCAGCTTGAGCTCCTGAGGAGTCAGCCAAGGAAGGTTGTTCAGATTGTGGAGCAGACTGTGAGGAGACCTTCATTGTACGCTCATCCCGAGGCAGTTCTGCAGACAATGCTCTGCAGTAAGGATGAGGAGGAGAGAAGAGTGGCAGTCAAAAAGATCTTGGATATGAGACTTATGAGAGGATCTGGGCATGACGAATCAGTTGGTGACGATTCCTTCAGGGTCAGGAAGACTCCTGAAGTCAATCTAGGTGCCAAGACCCTCACTGATCTCATAGATCTGGATAACATCCAGGCTGGCAGTGAGCCCCCTCTTACCTGCAGCCTCACCAATGTTCAAGTCAGAGCTTTCCTGGACAACCCCATGCATGTCCCTGCCTGGCCCTCGCCCACCCAGAGTATAGAGCGTTGTGTACAGCAAGTGAGCGAGGCCAGCAGTCATGTGTACAGCCAGGAGAGGAGGGAAGGCTACATCCGAGCTCAGGTGGTCAGCAGGGAGGTGATGAGTAGAAACAGAAGCAAGAAAGACATGTTCTCTATGGTGTGCAGCAACACCGGGTCGTAGTAGTAAAACCGGTTTTTGTATTTGATGATTTTGTTTTCTAAAGGAATATTAAATTTGATAAATGTGTCAAGATCATTCGTTTCACTATTCTGGATCATTTTCATCCTAATAAATTAACCTGATACATTTACTTTACTTTAAATAAGCTATTTAGTGGTGTTGGTAAAAGGGTGGGAATACTGAATTTTCATAAGATTTCAAGTTAAAATTTACCTAGCAAAAAATGAAAACTTTTCAAATCTGAAGATATCACAAGATTCTGCACATAGAACTACATCATTAATACCATGGGCCTATTTTTCAAACTAAAAAAAAAAAATTCGCCTCCGTATGACACACCCTAGTACAGTACAGTACAGTACAGTACAGTACAGTACTTGTGAGGAAGACACATACAGCATTAAGTGGAGGTTCCTTCTACAGTACAGTACAGTACAGTACAGTACAGTACTTGTGAGGAACACACAAACAGCATTAAGTGGAGACTCCTTCTACAGTACAGTACAGTACTTGTGAGGAACACACATACAGCATTAAGTGAAGACTCCTTCTACAGTACAGTACAGTACAGTACAGTACTTGTGAGGAACACACATACAGCATTAAGTGGAGACTCCTAAAGTACAGTACAGTACAGTACAGTACTTGTGAGGAAAACACATACAGCATTAAGTGGAGACTCCTTCCACAGTACAGTACAGTACTTGTGAGGAACACACATACAGCATTAAGTGGAGACTCTTTCTACAGTACAGTACAGTACAGTACAACTACAGTATAGTACTTGTGAGGAACACACATACAGCATTAAGTGGAGACTCATTCTACAGTACAGTACAGTACAGTACAGTACTTGTGAGGAAAACACATACAGCATTAAGTGGAGACTCCTTCTACAGTACAGTACAGTACTTGTGAGGAACACACATACAGTATCAAGTGGAGACTTTTTTTACCTGGTTAAGTTAGCATAAACAATATCATTGTAGTACCTTAAATTTGCTCTTTTAAATTATAGTCATTTTTTAATAAAAAATGTCACGGTGGGGTTTATCCTAAAATGAGTGAGGATAATAACCATTTTAAACTGCACGATGGATTATCACTCGGCCTTAAACTGCTCTTCATATTTGTTGATCTTGTAGCGTACTGTAAGTGGCAAGTAGTCAATTCTCTTTAGTGTCTGTTTTCTCTTTGTATGGGCACACAAACGTACGTACATGTAGATATCTCACACTCAGGAATGAGGTAGAATAGAAACTCACAATGCGCTTTCTGTATATCTATATATATCTATATATATATATATATATATATATATATATATATATATATATATATATATATATATATTTTTATATATATATATATATATATATATATATATATATATATATATATATATATATATATATATATATATATTTTTATATATATATATATATATATATATATATATATATATATATATATATATATATATATATATATATATTGTTGTACAGTGCAGTGCTTAGGAGTGACTTGGTGAGGAGTAGCTTGCTCAGAGGTCCTGTAGGGCGAGGAGGTTTCTGAGGAAGCTGGGTGGTGAGGAGCTGTTGAGAGATGTTGATGGTCCGGTAGCCGAGTGTAGAATGAGTTCCCCTTGACTTGACTTGATGGGTGAAGTAAAGTACGAAGAAATCTTGATGCTGGTGCGTAGATTGGTGGTGCGGGAACTGGACTTTAAGAATACCGATGGAATTTGGAGGGACTTGTGGTTGGTGGATAGTGCAAGAAGAAAAGCGGGGAAATTGGAAAATAGTAGTAGAATGCTAGGTCTTGGGGCTCATCCCAAGTGCTTCTGTTTTCGCATGTTTGTGTTTCAGCTAATTTTCGTCTTAGGTATTATATTTATGTCAGGTGTTTGTATGTTTAGCAAATATTGCAATTTTATCCCTTATATTTTCGGGTCTTATGTCCTAGCCAATGGTGGGGAGTCTAGGGCAGGTACTTGTGCTTCTGCTAAGAACATCCCATCTTTTTATGATCTAATATTGTAAGTGGTAGGGCTGCCAAGGTTGTCACTGGGGTAACGTTGCATCTTTCAATAGAGTGGAGTTGGTGTGGGTTCTAGGGCTCTTCTTTTACTGCGAAGGAACCACGAGTGTTCTCTTCTTCCTTCTCCTGTCTCTTCCACCCATTCTATGATTGGTCCTGCCTCTATTTCTTCTAACTTTGTCCATATTTTTTTTGATTGTTGGTGTAGGTAAACGTTTAGGGGTTCTATTTGCGCTCGTTGGTGTCGTTGACGGTTGGTGACTATGTCAGGATATCTGAAATTGTATACATCCCTTAGGGCTAAGTTTTGAATTGTCTGCAGTTTCTTTATGTTTGTTTGTTTTATTGCATGTAGGGGAATTGGTGAATATACTAGTCGGGATTGGACATAGGCTCTGTATAACTTTAACTTGTTTTTTGCTGACAGGCTTCTGAAGCGTTTTAATTTAATTACCATGTTTCTGGTTTTTGCAAGTTTTTCGGTGATGAATGTTTTATAGCCTTTTGTTGTTATCTTCAGCCCTAGGACAGTGCCTCCCATGGCATATGGAATTACTTTGTTGTATCTTCCACTTTTTTTCGTACTGGTTGATGTTCTCTATTGCGTTGGCAGTATGTTGTGCCATTATTGCTGTTGATTTGCCGGGGTATGTGATGATTTGTGTGATATCGTCTGCAAAACTTATGTATTCACTGTAGGGAGCTGGTTCTGGTAGGTCTGCTGTGTAGATATTGTAAAGCGTGGGTGAAAGGACACTGCTTTGGGGTACTCCACTTTTCAGTTCTATGGGTGGTCCTATATAGCTGCCAATTTGTATTTGTGCCGTGCGATCGTCTAGGAAGTCACAGACGATTTTTTCTAGTGGGTCTGGAAGATTTAATTGGAGCAGTTTAAATTTTAATCCTAGGTGCCATACTTTATCGAACGCTTTCTTGGCTTCTCTTAATACAATGTTGACTTGGTTTCTTTCTGCTTTCTTGTTGGCTAACGTTTCCGTGGCTAGTGCAGTATGTGTTCCCTTTTTTTCAGTGAATCCATGTTGTCTGGGGCTTAGAAGTCCGTTTTCGCTCCTGTGTTTTCTGATTCTCGTGTTTATTGCCTTTTCAAATAGTTTTCCTATAACTTCGAGTAGGGAAATCGGTCTGTAGTTAATTACTTGAGTGTGGTCTTTGGCTGGTTTCGGTATGAATATGAGTTTTGCGTTTTTGAATGCATCAATGAAGTATCCACTTGCCAAAGCTGAGTTTAATATTTCAAGGATGCCTTGTGTGCAGTTGTTGGGTAGGTATAGGATCATATTTCTTGTGATTTTTGTAAATCCTGGTGCTTTTTCTCTGCAGGTGTGATTTTCGTGTTCCTCATCAAATTCCTCATTTTCTTCTTCTGATATTTGAAATACTGTTTTCCATTCTCTCCTGTATGCGGATTCTATCTCTTTTTCTTCAAAGAGTTTTTTCCCGTTTAGGTCTTTTATGTACTTTTGTTGGGGTTTGTCGTTTCCTAGAATTTTGTTTACGTTCTGCCAGAAGTTCTTGTCATTTCTTGTGGTATCCAGGTTGCTTATTAGTTCGTTCCATATCTGTTGGTGTGCTATCAGGCTTTCATCTCTTAACTTTTGTTGTATTTGCCTTAAGTTTCTAATAAGCTCTGTTGTTGGTGGATAGCTTTTTATGTACATCATTATGTTATTGTATTGTACTTGGAGCATTCGCAATTCATGAGATGTCCTGATGTGTGGTAGCGTTCGATATGTTGTGATTGGTATGTTGTTCTCTATTGCCTTTTTGATGTTAAGTATAAGGGTATCCGTTTCGTTGTCTATATCTTCTAGTATTTTGCCTTGGAGATCTGAGATCTTAACTTGTTCTAGTTGCTTCCTGTAGCCTTCCCAGTCTGCTTTTTGCATTTGGAAACGTGGGATTGTTGGTACTTGGATTGGGCTTGTAGATAGTTTTATCATCATTGGAATGTGGTCACTGGTAGTTAGTTGGTCCTTGTTTTATATGGTAATTCAGGAATGCCTTGTTATTGGTGAAGACTTTGTCTGGGGTTGTTGTTGTTTTGTTATTGCCAATGAATGTGGTGAAGTGTGGTCCTAGATGGATCAGCTTCCCTGTGTTCATTATGGTATGCAGTGCAGTGCCCACCCTGTTCCTGTTTCCGTGGCCGAATATTGGATGTCTTGGGTTCAGATCTCCTATGATATATGTTGGACAGTTGTAGTTCAATAGCTTTATCAAGTCTGGGGCCGGCAAGTAGTTCCTTCTTGGCGGTAAATATGCTGTGGCTATTGCTATTTCTCCAAGTGTGGTAGTTATTTTGATTCCCAGGAATTCGTCCTGGAAATCGTCGATGATTTGATGTTTGAGTCTGTGTTTTACAGCAATGGCCACGCCATCAATTAGTTCTTCTGTTTTATTTCTTTGGTAGGTTGTATATCCAAATATTTTTATTTTCTTGGAGTTTGCATTGCCGTGACTATTTATTAAAATTATGTCTGGATCAATGCTGAAGTATGTGTTTGCAAGGTTGTTTTTATTTGTTTCCCAGTTGCGGACGTTGTGTTGTATGATGGTAAGTCTTCTGGGTTTGTCGTTATTCATTGTGTTTTGATTTTTTTTTGTACTTGTTTGTTGCGCGGGTGGCGATCTCTTGTCCAGAACCAGTCCGTTACGGATTCTTTGGAATTTCCATTGTTCTTCTTTTTTGAAGTGGTGTCTCCTAATTTTAATCCTTTGGTTTATCAGATAACCTTCCACTAGTGCTTCAGAGTATTTTTCGTTAGAGTAGGTCCATTTTAGTTCTTGTTTCGTTATGGCTTGTTTAATGTCTGGCATCGTTTTGCATTCACTAGGGATAAATATTTTGTCACACCAGTGAAGCTGTAGTTCACAGTCGTCTGCACATTCTAAAGTCAGGAGCGTTTCCTCGCCCTAGGTGTCCATTGTTGCTGTTGTGACTTTTTTCCTTACGGCTCCTGTCTCTCTTTGGATGCTCCTGCAAGCAAGGTGTCACGGGTTCGATTCCCGGGCAGGCGGAAGTTTTTTTGGACACTCTTCCTAGCCCCCTTGGTCCCTGTTCACCTAGCAGTAAGTTGGTACCTGTTGTAAATCGAAAGGTTGCGAATTCGTATTCAGGGAAAGTTGTTGGAGCTTCTAAACTTGGAACTGACACAATCCGAGGATGTGACCCGAGGATCACACACCCAACACAGACAAAAACCAAATACGTGCGCTATGCGCTAACCAAATAAACGTAGTCGTTTAAAGCCACGGCTCTATCTCTCCCACTACAATTCTCTTCCTAACCTCCTGCTCCTTCCTCTGTCATCTTCCCTGCTCTGCCTTTCGCTACCAACAACTTTTTGGAGCTTCTAAACTTGGAATGGAATGCTGTACGCTGATTGGTTGGTAGGTGCGCGGTCGGAGCTCAGTTGGGAGTTGTAGGGGAGAGGATCCACTACAATCTATTTCCCCAATGAAAAGATCAAAGTTTAATATGAAACTTTAAATGTCACAGCAGACATGAATATTGAGACTCTTCCTTTTAATTTAGTTCATTTTCACATTTCAGGAGAACCGCTCTTGTTGCTTATTCATTTATTTTGACCTATATACAGCCTAGCTCCCATATTTAAAGAGAAGTTGTCAAGTGATGCGGCAGTAAGAGACAACTTTACACTTTGCTGGATCTCACCGGCTCAACATTTATACCGTAAACTCGTAGAGGATAACTCGCGTCATCTCTTCAATGTATTTGTACGTATTTCTTTGTGCTCGCATGACTATCTATTTTACTTTTATTATTTTTATCTAACACGAGTGTTACCAAATTATTTCTATATACGTTAAGTATAAAGTTGTCGTTTTTGTAGTCCATATTTAATTGATTGTTGTACTGTACAGAATTTAGTTAATTTGTTCAACCTTCTGAATTACTAGTTGAAGATACTGTACAGTACTGTTACCCAAGAATGGGTCCCATAGGCCTGACAAAACACACTGTATATTAGTAGCTACACAAGGAGGCCAACACTGTACTGCCTGCACTTAGGTACCGTACAGCCCCAGGACAGGAGACGAGCGCGGTATCCACTCGGCCAAGCACTGAATATAACACCCAAATAAAAAAGGACCGTCGGTGAAGTTGTTGTATACAAGTTGTTTTTATGCCCACGACTGTTAGACCGTGACATTAAGGATAGGGGTAATAGTTTACTCATCATAACCACTATGCAGTACCTACCTAATATTATGTGTCAAAAACTGACATATTAATAATTCATTGTATTACTTAAAGCTTACGGTTGATCGTTGTCGATGTTTTGTTCCGGCACGGTAACTACCTGACGGAACGAGGAACGGCTAAAACCTACACTTAATGAACTTGACTAAGGTGGCCGCACCGGTGCCCTTTTACCCTCAAAAACTCTATTATTCTTTTAGTACATTAATAATTTCATCATTAATAATAATATAAATACACAAATGATATAAGCCGCTGCCACTTTCTCCTGTTTATTTAACACAAACGTTAATGTCGGCTGCCTACGAAACACAATTAACCGAATGGCTTTTTTGGCCGGCCATCAGTTAAATAACCAAAGATTCTGGGTAAATGAATATTAATACTGGTTAAAAAAAGTTAGGTAGGATTTTCAAAGATTTGTTTGGTGTTAAAACACCAAAAAACTTTTGAGAACCCCACCTAACTTTGTTAAGCTATATGTACTGTAAACAACAACAATGATAAAACAACTAACTTTCCTAACATATAATAACACCAAATGTACACAAATCTGACCGTAATTCTGTGATAGACGCACAAAAACCGACCCAAAAAACCTTGTTTCATAAACAAGCCAAAACGTTTATGTTTAGTGGACGTGGTATGAACAGAACCGGGATACAACAATAATGACTCATTTAAAACACAACTTATTGGACTTTTATATTGAAATTTGTTTCACCTGACCTTCAGGTTACACCAATCACAGTTAACCCCAGATTTACGCAGGAGCAAAATTTCTTGGAGAATTATCGTAAACGACTTAATTATGGCATCCAAATACAACACGTGTCCTGCGTTGAACGACCGTGGAGACGTAATTCTCCATCATTTCCTGCAACAAGTCTCCTCACTACCCTTTTACATTGTGTTAATAAGGTAAGTTAACAATAGGAATAAGACTTTTCAAAATTAGGTGAGACACACAAATGTTGGTTAGGATAGGATAGGTAAGTTAGGTAGGTTTTATTAAGTACATAAGAATGGAGGAAACTGCAGCGGCCTATGGGCCCATACAGGGCGGACCAGATAACACCCAACCCATAGAATTGAGAAAGGAGTTAAAATTAACAACTGGGCATCCACTCTACAAACTGAATTAGTTGCCATACTCACAGCTATTAAATTCATTGAAACCACTGTTACTGACAGTCTCATCATCACTGACTCTCTATCCTCACTACTTGCCCTTGGTACCCTCGACTCAGGTTGTCACACTCTTATCTCTGAAGCCAGACACAAATATGCGTGCCTTGTTAAACGGGGTGTCAAGGTCAAACTGTTGTGGATCCCCTCTCACATAGGCCTCATAAAACATGACATAGTTGATGCCCTCGCCAAACTCGCGTCTAACAAAGACACCGTTGAATACAATTTGGGTCTGTCAAAAAGAACCCTTAAAACTGTAATTAGGAAAGAACTTATTGATGAGTTTAACGCAAGTAGACAAGTGCAAACAGGCACTAGTCGATCCATAGGTTACCATGATAAGATGTATCAAATGAAACATGTATATGGAGCAAGTAACAAGATCACTAGATTAAAAGATGTTGTAACCGCTAGATTAAGGTAAGGATATAAGTAACTTTGGCAGTATGTTCCTCAAGCAGATGTAAACAAAACTAAATGTAAAGTGTGTGGCCATATATATGGCCACACACTTGAACACTACGTCCTCGACTGTGTGAAGACAGAACCTTTTAGGGACAGGTCCAAGCACACTGTGTGTGAAATGGCACTACACTTCATCTCTAATGGCAAGATAGCCGACATATTAAGATTGTATCCACTTTTTTGCACTTAGTAACTATATTAATTCTCATGTACAGAACCAAATACGCAATGTGCTTGAATACCTCTCACGCAAATGTGAATAACAAAGTGTGCGGCCAGACATACTGCCTCATACGCCTGTACTCACGCATTTGTGAATAAGTTACCCTTTATGTATAGAACTAAACAAATAATGTAAATGAAATACTGCGTAACATTCAGTGCCATAATATCCTGACAACGAGGGTTAATTATTATGACCCTTTGTAAACCCTACTCTGTAATCCTTTTGCGCTACCGCTCACAGGATGAGTGTGGGGTGCACAATAAAGTAGCCGCTGTAGCGGCAAAATCAAAATCAAATCATATATCCGCCCAACTTATGTTTGAAGCTATCCAGCGTATTTGAGTTGTTGATGATATTTGGCAACATGTTCCAATCGGCCACTGCTCCATTTCCAAACCAATGTTTACCAATTTCGCGCCTAAATCTAAATTTGTATAATTTAAAACCTGGTTGGATAGTTTGACTGCCTTTGTTATATCACCTTTGTTCAGCCCTGACTTCCATTTATACACCACTATCATATCACCCCTCATTTTACATCTCTCAAGGGAGTGAAAATTAACCTGTCTCTGTACTCTAGGATCCTAATGCCCGGGATTAGCCTTGTTATTCTTGTCTGAATTCTTTCTAGGGATTCTATACCCATTCTGTAGTACGGTGACCAGAATTGAAATGCGTGATCAAAATGAGGTCTCACAAGCGCAAATTTTATTTTTAGGATGACCTCACTAGTCTTGTAAGTAACACTCTTTTGTATGAACACAAGTACTTTATTAGCCTTGTTTCGACCAAATACACATTGTTTACTTGGTTTAAGATTCCTACTTATAATTACTCCTAAATAGTTATCACAGTCGGATTTCTCTATAACCTAACCTAACCAACCAAAGAAACCAACCAACCCTAGCCCAACCTAACCAACCAAAGAAACCTACGTAACCTAACCAACCAAAGAAACCTACCTAACCTAACCAACCAAAGAAACCTACTTAACCTAACATAACCAACCAAAGAAACCTATCTAACCTATCCAACCAAAGAAACCTACCAACCTAACCTAATCAACCAAAGAAAACTGAAAAACCTAACCAACCAAGGAAACTTACACAACCTAACCAACCAAAGAAACCTACCTAACCTAACCAAAACAAACCTACCTAACCTAACCAAAACAAACCTACCTAACCTAACAAACTAAAGAAACCTAACTACCTAACCTGACTAACCAAAAAAACTACCTAACCCAAAAAAACATACCTAACCTAACTGTTACGAGTTGGGGATTTAGAATATAGTTAAAAGTCTACCCAGATCCCAACAGGCAACAAAAAAACAAAAAACAAAGACAATCGGACTATAAAAGGGTAGACAAAGGATGCGAGATTTTGTTGTGTATAATAAAGTACCATAAATTCTTTAACAAAATATTCAGCTTTCTATAATTTACCCTTAACCATACTTAACCTAAACATTAACAGTATATACATATTTATACAACATACAATAATTTGAAGCAAGGTTGAGGCGGGGAGGCAATATAAGATTACAAATACTTAAGTGTGGAGCTGAGATGGCTGACGAGTTAAGGCTGAGTATTGTAGAAGACGGTAGGTATTCACTGTGCCGTAGGTTTCCAGGATAGGTGATCCTGTGGTCACTTCCCAAAGTGAACTGAACTTTCATCGAATTGGAGCTGATGAGAAAGACTTGGAGGAGGTGACGCAACAACCAGGATATGGAGAAGGGAAACCCCGGAGTGGTAACTAAGACTACCTAGTCATACTCGGGTTTCGTCCCTAGATGGCGTTGCTCGTGGTGCTGGGTAGGTAGATCAGGACAATAGATGGCGTGGTTCGTAGTGCTGGGTAGGTAGATCAGGACAATTGATGGCGTGGTTCGTAACATAACCAACCAAAGAAACCTTCCTAACCTATCCAACCAAAAAAAATTCCTAACCTAACAAACCAAAGAAACTTACCTACCTAACCTAATCATCCAAAGAAAACTTACAACCCTAACCAACCGAAGAAACCTACCTAACCGAACCATCCAAAGAACCTACCTAACCTAACCAACCAAAGAAACCTGCCAAACCTAACCGAAGAACCTACCTAACCTAACCAACCAAATAAACCTACCTAAGGTAACAAACCAAAGAAACCTACCTAACCTAACCTACCAAAGAACCTACCTAACCTAACCAACCAAAGAAACCTACCTAACCTAGCCAACCAAAAAACAACCTACCTAACCTAACCAACCAAAGAAACCTACCTAACCTAACCAACCAAAAAATCTACCAAACCAACCAAAGAACCTACCTAACCTAACCAACCAAAGAAACCTACCTAACCTAACCAACCAAAAAATCTACCAAACCAACCAAAGAACCTACCTAACCTAACCAAACAAAGAAAACTACCTAACCTAACCAATCAAAAAAATCAACCTAACCGAACCAACCAAAAAACCTACCTTACCAACCAAAAAACCTACCTAACCTAACCAACCAAAAACTTACATAACCTAACCAAAGAACCTACCTAACCTAACCAACCAAAGACACCTCCCTAACCTAACCAACCAAAGACACCTCCCTAACCTAACCAATGAAAAAACCCGACCTAACCTAACCAACCAACCAAAGAAATCTACCTAACCTTACCAACCAAAGAAACCTCCCTAACCAAACAAAGAAAATTACCTAACCTAACCAACCAAAAACCTATGTAACCAACCGAAGAACTAACCTAACCTAACCAACCCAAGAAAACTACCTAACCTAGCCAACCAAAGAAACCTACCTAACCTAACCAACCAACCAAAGAAATCTACCTAACCAACCAAACAAACCTACCTAACCTAACCAAACCAACCAAACAAACCTACCTAACCTAACCAACCAAAAAACCTAGCCAACCAACCGAAGAACCTACCTAACCTACCCTCTCAAAGAAACCTACCAAACCTAACCAACCAAAGAAACCTACCTAACCTAACCTAGAGATGTTCGGGGTACTTAGTTCTAACTCCAGGAAAGAACACAAACACCCATAGAGTTCTGTACGTTCTATTCAACGGAAATATACAAGGGTGCGCTTACAAGCACAAGTAATCACTACACTCCTACATGGGCCAACTGACCTCACTCTGCCCTCTCAGGCCACATGTGGTAAGTGGTACATTAGCAGCTTCCAGAGGTCTCCAGGCACATTAACTAAGCGTGTGGTGACATGAAACAGGGGCACTGCCACACGCTACTGACTAGAGAAATAATGTATATAAATGGGGTACATATATAGTATATATACAGCATGCATAATATACATACATAACCAACCAAAAAAACTACCTAACCTAACAAACCAAAGAAACCTACCTACCTAACCTAATCAACCAAAGAAAACTAACAAACCTAACCAACCAAGGAAACCTACCTAACGTAACCAACCAAGGAAACCTACCTAATCTAACCAAAGAAACCTACCTACCCTAACCTAACCAAACGAAAAAACCTACCTAACCAACAAAAGAACCTGCCTAACCTAGCCAAACAAAGAAACCTACCTAACCTAACCAACCAAAGAAACCTACTTAACCTAACCAACCAAAGAAAACTACCTAATCTAACCAACCAAAGAAACCTACCTAACGTAGCAAACCAAAGAAACTTACCTAACCTAACCAACCAAGGTAACCTACCTAACCTAAACAACCAAAGAAACCTATCTAGCCTAACCTAACCAACCAAAAAACCTACCTAACCTAACCAACTAAAGAAACCTACCTAACGTAACAAACCAAAGAAATCTACAGAACCTCACCTAACCAGAGATACCTACCTAATCTAACCTAACCAACCAAAAAGTCTACATAACCAACCAAAGAACCTACCTAACCTAACCAACGAAAGAAACCAACCTCACCTAACCAAACAAAGAAATCTACCTTACCTAACCGACCAAAACAATTAACAAACCTAACCAAAGAACCTACCTAAACTAACCAACCAAAGAAACCTACCTAACCTAATCACATGAAGAAAACTTCTAAACCTAACCAACCAAAGAAATCTACCGAACCTAAAAAACAAATAACCCTACCTAACCTAACCTAAGCAACCAAAGAAACCTACCTAACTTAACCAACCGGGGAAACCTACCTTACGTAACCAACCAAAGAAACCTACCTAACCTAACCCAACCAACCAAAAAACCTACCTAACCAACCAAAGAACTTACCTAACCTAACCAACTAAAGAAACCTACCTAACGTAACAAACCAAAGAAAACTACCTAACCTATCCAACCAAAGAACCTACCTAACCTAACCAACCAAAGAACCTACCTAACCTAACCAACCAAAGAACCTACCTAACCTAACCAACCAAAGAAAACTACCTAACCTATCCAACCAAAGAAATCTACCTAACCTAACCTAACCTAACCAGAGAAACCTACCTAACCTAACCTAACCTAACCAACCAAAAAACCTACCTTACCAACCAAAGAACGTACCTAATCTAACCAAGCAAAGAAAACTACCTAACCTAACCAACCAAAGAAATCTACCTAAGCTAACCAACCAAAGAAACCTACTTACCTTTTTTGTTTTTGTTTTTTTTGTTTTTTTACGGGCATTAGCCCACCAGGGCACAGGTAAAACGACCCACAACGGAGCCTGGGGGGCGAAAAAAAAAAGAACGGAAAGAAATTGTAAATATAGAAAAAAAGGTTATACTGTATTAATCTACACCACGAAGATGCCGGAAAACTATCTTTTTAAAGTGAAACAGATTGTAAGAGCATGGAAACACAGAAGAAGACAAAGCATTCCACAGCTTGGCTGTGTGAGGAAAGAAGGAGGTACTATAACGGGTTATTCTCGTGTGACCGACATCTACGGAGAAACGGTGGGCACCGCGGGCAAGACGTGTGTTACGAACCCACGGCCTTGCCGGCGGCACACAGGATGCCAAATTCACTGAACATTGCCCTTTAAAGTTCATGTAAAAGAGAGAGAGTGAAGCAACATTGCGGCGAAGAGAAAGGGAAGAGAGATTGTCGACTAAAGGAGGAGAGTTAATAAGACGAAATGCCTTTGATTCCACCCTATCTAATAGTTGGACAGAAGAAGAGCCACCCCAGATATGAGATCAGTACTCCAAGTTAGGACGAATGAATCCCTTATATACTTGGAGCAACTGCTCAGGAGTGAAGTAGCTGCGGCATCTGTACAGCATTACCAACTTTCGGGAGGCAGCTTTAGTTATACTAAGGATGTGTGATTTCCAGAACATATTGGAGGAAATGGTGAGGCCTAACATATTTATTTCAGAATTTGGGAGGATGATAGCGTTCTGAAATGTAATTGGTGGGAGATCGTCTAATTTACAAAGTGTATTTGGTAAATATTGACTTTTATTACTATTGAACTTAACCAAGTTTGTATCTCCCCATTCAGAGATGCTGCACAGATCCGCGTTGATAGAAGTAATGATATCAGTTCTAGAAACAGATCTAGTTTGAGAGTTAGGAGGAAGGGGAAAATGTGAGGATGAGTGAAGAGTAGAATCATCGGCGTGAGAATGGATAGAATTAGTTGTAGTGTGAAGTAAATCATTGATAAAAAGAAGGAAGAGAGTTGGTGAAAGAACAGAACCCTGTGGGACGCCACTATTAGTAGAGAAATCGATCCCTCGACAACAACTGCCATGGATCGATTCTCAACGAAGCTAGAGATGAGAGAACAAAGTGGGGGAGAGGAGCCAAAAGAGGGAAGTTTACATAGCAAAGACTTGTGCCATACCCTGTCAAATGCCTTGGAGATGTTGTAGTGGAGTCCTCCCCTACAAACGCCGTGTGTCGCTGACTGGCCGACCCCCCGCGAATCTACCGGCGTATCCCTCGTGGACAAGGACAGTTAACCAGCGACACTGAACAAAGCGAGAGCCTTCCATCAAGCCACGCCAACCGCTGTTATATAAGACCTCACCTGGCCTTCATCGCTCTCTTTCTACTTACCGCCACCAACAAGAAACATCCCTCAACAGTTCCATACACACGCTCCCTCAGAAAGCTCCTCGCCCTACAGGAACTCTGATCAAGCTTCGCCCGACTTAGTAACTCTTTAACACTGTGCTGTGCAACAATATATATACGAGAAACACTGTGATTTTCTATTTTTACCTCAATCCTGAGTGTTGGATATATTTCATATACGTACGTTGTGAGGCCAAATAAGAGACCCTGACAACCTGCCACGACAGTACGCTACAAATGGTGACCCCTGGAGCAGTGAACACTACACTCCTTTCTGCTGCCTGACTCCTGGAGCTAAGAAGATCGTCCTGCCTGCTGCCAGCCTAGGCCAACCGCCTTACCCGGACCACGTGCTACCCCACTCCTCCACGACGACACAACCCACACCACGTGCTACCCCACTACGACACGACGACACCCACCGCACCACGTGCTACCCAACTACGACATCATCTCACTACCGTGTGAAACACTTCCGCAAGAATGGACGGACGGATCTCTCTACAGACTTTCAACCACAACGTCGAGGACTGGTTAGATCATGTGGAAGCAATCCTCATCGGCTCACAAGCTACTGACGAGCAAAAGTACGGCACCTACCTCTTTTCCTTGCCCACGGAAGTTGCCACGCATGTATCACGGACTATTTCAAACCCTCCAGAGAACAACAAATTCGCCACCCTGCGGGACTCCTTAAAAACGCATTACCGACGGACCCGCCCCAGTCTCCTGCAGAACCTATCTTCTATCTCCCTTGGAAACTCAACTCCGGGACTTCTCTGGGAGGAGATGTGTTGGCTGAACTCCCGGCACACAGACAGACTTCCCGACTCTATCCTGCGCCAGCTTCACGCACAAAAGCTCCCCAAACAAGTATGTACCATCCTGTCCGCAGTAGATTACTCGACTACACCTGAACTCTACGCAACCGCGGCAGCCAGAATATTTGACGAGTGGGCGGCTGCGTGCCTGGCTGCCGCGGACAACTCCACGCCCACACCGGTACTTACCTCCGAACTTGTAAGCCGGGTCAACACCCGTCAGCCGAGCAGTACCTCACAAGACGTCAGGGACCTGCTGCAAACCTTGAGCCGCAGTATGAACACCATTGAACAGTTCTGCTCCTCCATGCCTGCCTCTAGACCTGTTCCTAACCCACGCACCGCGCCCTACAATCCCCGACGCGCCCTTCCTGCCCCGGAAACCGCCGCCAGCCCCCAGCACAACGAATATACCCTCTGCTGGTATCACCGGCGTTTTGGCCCCAATGCTCAACGCTGTGAGACCCACTGCACCTACTCGGGAAACGGCAACAGCGGAGGTTGGTAGACGCCCCAGCCCCCGTCCCTTTAGGCGTCTCACTACTGCACGTCACCGATCGCACCTCCGGCACGAAATTCCTCATCGACACAGGTTCATCGGTCAGTTTCATCCCTCCCTCACGACAAGACACATCAAGGCAACCCTCTTATGACCTGTTCGCTGCCAACTGTACTCCCATCGCCTCCTACGGCGCACGCACCCTCGCCTTAGACCTCGGTTTCCCCAAGACTCTACGCTGGTCATTCGTAGTCGCAGACGTGTCTCAACCCATCCTTGGTTTCGACTTCCTCACCTTTCACAAGCTCGGAGTCGACCCAAGCCACCTTCGCCTCTTCCATGAGCCTACAGCACGCAAGATCCAGGGTTCACGTGCCAAAGACACCGACACTATCACCTGTCTTTCACCGTCCAATGAGTTCTCGCCCCTGCTTGAAGAGTTCAAGGAACTTTTCTCACCCCGAGTCTCTCCACCCCCACCACCTACGTCGGGAATTTTCCACCACATCGAGACCAAAGGACCTCCAGTCTTCTCACGCCCCCGCCGCCTGCGCCCTGAGCTCCTGAACGCAGCCAAGGCGGAATTCAACAGACTACTGCAAGACGGCATCATTCGTCCTTCAAAGAGTCCCTGGGCATCGCCTCTTCACATGGTCCTTAAGCCATCATCCAGCGACTGGAGGGTGTGTGGCGACTACAGAGCCCTGAACCTCGTCACCAAACCCGACGGGTACCCTATTCCGCATGTCCAGGACTTCCACCACAAACTTCATGGCAAGACAATCTTCTCGAAGATCGACTTGGAGCGTGCCTTCCACCAGATTCCTGTAGCACCTGCAGATACCCAGAAGACAGCCATCACCACTCCGTTCGGACTCTTCGAGTATACTTTCATGAGTTTTGGCCTACGCAATGCAGCACAGACTTTCCAGAGGTACATGGACCATATGCTTCGCGACCTCGATTTTATCACCGTCTACACAGACGACATCCTCGTCGCATCTTCGACGCCTGCCGAGCATCATCACCACCTACAACTCCTCCCCCAACGCCTGCAGAACAACAACATGAACGTTCACCCTGCTAAGTGCGTCTTCGGATCCCCATCCATTGATTTCCTCGGTCACAGAGTCTCGCCTAGTGGCATCCAACGCCTACCACAGAAGATAACCTCCATCAGGGAGTTCCCCAAACCTGAAACGGCGAAGAAACTCCGAGAATTCCTGGGTTTAGTTAACTACTACCACCGCTTCATTGCCAACGCTGCCACCGTCCTAGTTCCCCTCTACGACCTTCTCAAAGGACTCCCAAAGAAGTCTCACAAGCCTCTCGTGTGGACTCAAAAGGCTGTTACGGCATTCACCGCTATCAGACAGCATATCACACGCCTTACCCTTCTAGCCCACCCTGCACCTAACGCCCGGACCACTCTCACAACAGACGCTTCTTCTACTGCAATGGGCACCATCTTACAGCAGGAGATCAACGGAGTCCTCATGCCCATTGCATTCTTCTCACAACGGCTTCAAACACCTCACCTCAAATACAGCGCCTTTGATCGAGAACTCCTGGCCATATCCCTGGCTGTCAAGCATTTCCAGCACTTCCTCGAGGCCCGTCAGTTCACCATCTTCACTGATCACAAGCCCCTCGTCCACGCCTTTACTTCAACCTCCCAGTCACATACACCTCGCGTCCTGCGCCACTTGGCATATATCTCGGAGTTCTCCAGCGACGTCCAACACATTAAAGGCAGCCACAACGAGATCGCCAAAGCCCTCTCTCGTTGTATATCCAACATTCTCCCCTCATCTCCACCCATTGATTATGGGCAACTTGCCGCGGCTCAAGAGAATGACGAAGACCTGGCAACATACAAGACATCTCAGTCAGGCCTCACACTCCAAGAACTCCCAATCCCCGGCACGAATATCAAATTGTGGTGCGACGTATCCTGTGGGCAGCCTAGACCGTTCGTGCCTCACGTCCACCGCCCAGCTGTTTTTGACGGCATCCATGGTCTCAGCCACCCGGGTGTGCGGGCCTCCCCGTGCCTCCTCACACAACGTGTCGTCTGGCCCGGCATCAAGACCGATACTAAGAAATGGGCTGCCCAGTGCCTGGCCTATCAGTGCTCCAAAATACATCGTCACACACGGGCCCCTTTAGAAACCTTCCCTATACCCAAAGGACGTTCCAAATAGTGCACCTCGACATAGTGGGACCTCTTCCATCATCCTGTGGTAGCACCTACATCTTCACCTGCATCGACCGTTTCACCAGGTGGACAGAAGCCATCCCCATGCCCAATGCTACAGCAGAGTCTACCATCCGCGCCTTCATGTCCGGCTGGGTTTCCCGCTTCGCCCCCCCCCCCCCCCCGCTACCGTCATCACTGACCGAGGAGCCCAGTTTGAATCACAACTCTGGCACAGCCTCCTACAGTTCCTCGGCACGACTAGGCAACGCACCACCGGATACTACCCTCAATCCAACGGCATGGTAGAGCGGTTTCACCGGCAGCTGAAGGACGCACTCAAAGCACAGCACGACCCTTACAGCTGGACGGATGCGCTATCCTTAGTGCTCCTCGGCATCCGTGCTTCATACAAGGTGGATATGGACTGTAGCCCAGCAGATCTCACCCTAGGCGAGCCCCTTCGCCTACCCGCGGATTTCTCACTCTCTCCTGACCTGCACCAAACCACTCCTGCCTTCCGTCACGACCTACTCCAAAAGTTACGACAAGCAGTTTCTGCATTCAGAGCTACTGCTCCTCGCCAGCCTCCTCGCCGCCCTGAACACATCCCTCCTGTACTACTCACAGCCGAGTATGTTTTCGTCAGGCATGATGCTCACCGCAACCCACTACAACGCCCCTACGATGGACTCTTCCAGGTTATGACCCGTTCAGCGAAGTTCCTGGCGATTATCCGGAATGGCAGACACGAGATCGTCAGCATAGACAGAGTCAAGCCGGCCACCTTACCCGTTGAGCCCCCGACCCAGCAGCACCACCAACAAACGACGCCTGCACCAGTCTACCCGCAGTTGCCACCTGCAGCAACACCCCGCCCACGACATTTTTGGGCACCCTCTTTTCACCCTCAGGTGTCCCCCGCTCCTGTCCTGGACCCTGCTGCCTTCATAGAACCTGCTCCTGTTATAGAACCTGCTCCTGTCATGGACCCTCCTCCTGACGTCGCCCCTGACCCAGTCAACCTAGCCAGTGGCCCTGAGGAAGCTGCCCCAGCCGCTATAGAAGCACAACAACAATTGCCTGTACAACCTCCTCTAATCCAAAACCCTCTTTCTCCCCCTCATTCCCCCACAGGTTCTGTGTCACTAGACGGAATTGTCACCCGCAGCGGCCGAGTGGTACGTACACCTGCCCGGTATGTATCATGTGTGGGACGTAACCCGGCTAACATCCCCGTCGCACCCGGAGGGGAGGGGGAGTATTGTAGTGGAATCCTTCCCTACAAACGCCGTGTGTCGCTGACTGGCCGACCCCCCCGCAAATCTACCCGAATCTACCGGCGTATACCTCGTGGTCAAGGTCAGGTAACCATCGACGCGGAACAAAGCGGGGCCTTCCATCAAGCCACGCCTACCGCTGTTATATAAGACCTCACCGGGCCTTCATCGCTCTCTTTCTACTTACCGCACCCAGCAAGCAACATCTCTCAACAGTTCCATACACACGCTCCTTCAGAAAGCTCCTCGCCTTACAGGAACTCTGAGCAAGCTTCGTCCGACTTAGTATCTCTTTAACACTGTGCTGTGCAACAATATATATAAGAGAAACACTGAGATTTTCTATTTCTACCTCAATCCTGAGTGTTGGGTATATTTCATGTACGTACGTTGTGAGGCCAAATATGAGACCCTGACAACCTGCCACGACAGTACGCTACAGTATTCCACCGAGTTTTTGATTATGGCAACTAGTTTCAATGAGTGAGAGCAAGAGGTGCAGTGACCTTGGATTATATAACCCATTGTGCTTACGTTTTGCAAGATTCTCGTGGAACTGTTAACACTTCTCGTGTATTACGGTAAAAATACTCGCGTGTTAACAATTCCCGTATACTAACAATGAGTTGCTTCTGTTGTCTGGTTGTCTGGCTGTGTGTTACAGCAAAGACATTGGTATTTTCCACTCTTAGTAGGAAAATTTACCCAAGTCGAAATGATGCATCTCACAGGAGCTGTATTTATTTATGCAAACACCACTGTACACCCTACCCACAATATTAACAATATGGTAGGACCTACCATATTGTTAATATTGTAAACAGATTAATGTATAGCTACTACTAGTTCTATACTGGAGGTGGGGTGGGGGATTAGTGGGTCATGTTACTAACCTGACCTAATGCAATGTCAGGTCACCCATTGTTGTGGTGGGTCTCAAGACCTGAAGATGCCTTAAATAAGGTGCACCAATTGTTTCCCACTTACTGAATGTACAGTACAGTATATGTAACTGTTATCACTTGTTATGTTCTTAACACTGTAACCTTGGCTGATTTTGTTCTGGTGTAACGGGCCGAGTTTCCTCTTTTCAATAATTTACCATCCAGCTATTCTTTTCAATGAGTATCCGGTTTTATATACTTATCCTTCTTCAATTCTTTACATATATATCCTTATTCTTCTATATTCTTATATATTCTTATATGTTCTTTATCTCTGTATACCTAATATTCTTATATATTCTTATATAAGTAACTCTTATGCTTCTCTGCTTATGTTTTCCAAGTCAATGTTCTTTCTTTTCATTTCCTGTCATATATTATGATCTCTTCCATATATTTGGTTCTAGTTATGTTCTAAACCATGGATTAACCTGGGAAACCATGTCTTTGTTATTACCACACTTATTATACTTACAACGGTAGCCTGCCACCACCCAGGATTTTCTAGAATATAACATCTCTTAGTTAACTGTTAGGTAGCGAGCTTCTAGGCACGTGAGTTAGTTATTTTCTGAGAACCAATGTGGGAAAGGATAGAGTGGTGATACTCGTAGACGTAGATTACTAATTCAATATTTAATAACACAGTGATTGGATAAGATGCATCTTAGATTCACTCAGACAAAGCAGAACTGCAATTTATTTCTTAAGTCATCAAACACTTCAAGAACTTATTACCTCATTAAATACCTCCAAATACTTATTACTTCAATCGACAATTGTGGTATTGTACTCTGCCACATGATATTCAGTACTGGGTATACACCAGATATCACTGGACCCTCAGGTCTTACCTTACCAAGTAGCAAATTAACTATTCACTTCTTGGTTATATCATTATACTCTCAGATTATCATTTCATGGTCACTACCAATGAATACATAGCACACTGGACAACTCCACAATTATCTCAACATACAATACCTCCTGCTAATTCACAAGGAACAACATGGCACTTTTAACTCTCATTCAGTGGTTCAATACTTAACCTGGGATACTATATTTCTGCTAGTTATCCCCCAAACAAGGTACCATAATACTTAGGCCTATGTAACTGTGAGGAGTGCCCCAGGGTAACGCTGGTCTCTACAACAAATGAAGATCGCTGTTAGGGGTCGGTTGTAGACCGACACACGCTCAGGGAGTGGGCGCCTGATTTGCAGGAAACGGACTTCCCAGTACAGTCCTGTCGAATCAACGGCATCGTCCAACCCGGTTACCGCCCCACGTTAGCCGATGAGTATTCAGCTCAACCCACTGGAGAGACGTTGAGGAAGTCACGAATGCGTAAAGGTCTAACTTCAACTATACAAAACATACGCCTGGCAACGGTTCAGACAATATCTAAATCTCTATGTTACTCGACTTAATTGGCACAGAATTCACTATGTTAACACATGAGCACTGATATTCACCAAAATTGACTAAGTTAAACTGAATTAATAGGTGGCGGGAACACACGTTAACATACCTGGAGAGACGTTGAGGAAGTCACGAATGCGTGATTCTCCCTCGTGTCGAGGTATATACGTGCACTCGCGGGGCAGCTTGGGCCTCCGTATTCATACCAGAAGGGTCGATCTTACCAACAACAAAACTTCTCTATCATTTTGGATCACTGTATACTTAGTTATGAACTCCGGTGTTCTTGATCAGGTTAATTTCCTATGTCTATTCATATAATCTAATCAGAGGTTGAGCTTGCCAGGAAAAGGTGGAATATACACGTGGATAACATTAATTCTGCAAGCTCAGGCCTGAGGCGAACAAGGAGCTAGTCACGGGGAGGCGCTAGATCTTGGAGATTATACCAGTTGACAGAATAGTTCAGGAGATTAATGACTTTCTCAAATAGACAACTGACACTAATTAAACTATAAACATCAGATTCTCTGATGTCGGGGCGACAAAATGATATAACTTCAGGCGCGATCAGAAACTCATGGATACCCCCACGGACGACATAAAATACGCCACTCTAGCTGGCAAACTCGACACTCACTTACTTGACACGTTCTACAAATGATAAGGACAGTTGAAGCATTCTACCCCACTCACAATGGATCTTGAATGTTCCAACTGTAAACAGACATATCTAAGTCGACTCAAAACCAAGGTGTTCTCTCTCACACTCACATTCATTTTATAGAGAGGTTGGTTTCAGTAAGTCAGAGAAAATGGGATAACGGAGGACTGAGGTGTCTTGAAGTGATGAGAAAACGGACTCCTCAGATGGAGGACTCAAACAAAAGCCGAGTTACATGTTTTGTGGGCTATTGAGCGTAATATGAATCATTTGATTTTGGCGCTAACTGACGTGAAAGACCGTGGTCATTACACTGGTATAGTATAATAATGTACAGCGCTGCACAACACAAATTGTTACAGAAAAACAGCAACTAGTGAGGGAACCTCATGAAGTAAGTGATTCAAGCAGCTAGGCCACCCACGTGCCTGGCACATGGGGATGCATTGGAGCATGATGCAATGTCTTGGAATGCCTTGAAAGTCTATTCCCAGAACGGAGAGATCTGGAGAGAGTTTCTGGAATTTTTCTTTGAATTTTCCAGATTTTCAACCTCAGAAAATCGTTCACAAACTCGGAATTTAGAAAAATTTCTTGAAAAAATTCTGATCAAATTTCCAGTCGGGCTATTGGAGAGTTTCAACTAAGAGAGATTCTGGCTAATGGAGATACTGTACCTGTATTGCTATATAGGAAAGCCTCTGATAACGACGGTACTACTAAAGACGATTCATACTTAAGGCCCTGGTTAATTTAGGACCCATTTCAATTTATGTAGGAGCCATTGTGAGGGTGCGTGTTCCCACTGTATCTACACCACCCTCATCTTTCTTACTTCTCTTAGTCTTACTCTTATTCAGTCCTGTCACCTATTCTTTTGGTAGCATGGTCATTCTTTTGGTAGCATGGTCGAGGGTCTAGGCACATGGGTATGGTAATTCTGGTATCAAGTCACTTGGACGGAAATAAAGGTAAAATACTGTGGGAGAAATGAACACACCTAAAGTACTCTAAAAACAAATTTATTAATATGAAATCAAAGGGGAAAAGATATAGTATTAATCATATAACTACCAGGCTTAACTCCTGGGCTTATTGCAGACTCAGTACTTTCTTCTTTACTTACTTTCTTATTTCTTTACTCAACAGTAATTACACAGATCTTACATTCTTACTGCACACAACATTACTGGTGTTACATTACCTGGCATAATAGGACCAGTTCCTTGGCCCTACTCACAATACATAGTACATGGCACTCATTGTAGATTACTTTACTCAACATACTAGTTAATAATGACACTAGCATATACAGGGGTCCACTACCCAACATGGGATAATTATTTCCTACTAATTATCCCTAACATACATGATACAACCCTATCTGTGGACATATACTTCCGAGGAGTAACCCAGGGTAGAACACTAGGGCTCACGACGGTTGTGTGGTTGGTAGTAGCCAGACACATGGCGAGTCTAGGGTCTGGCCCAACGAGGCAGTGAAGCACATTAATCAGGTCGCATCGGTGCCATCGTTTCATATATGGTCCCTGCTGGGTATCTACTACATCGGGGGCAGTTGTTGAGCGATGCAAGAATCACAATGGGATCTGGAACAAACGTTGGGGAGCGGCGTTAGGGGACGGACTGGGAAGCATGACAACACAAACAACTCTCTTGTCTAGACGACAAACATATTTACATTATATTACTTCTCTTACACTGGGTGAATGACAATTCATCTGTTAAAGTATGAACACTGATGAACACTGATATTCACTACAATTGACTGAATTAACTGAATGGCTACACATAAACATACCTGGAACAAACGTTGGAGAGCGGCGTCAGGGGACGCTAGTCCTGTGGGATGCACCCGTATATATATCCTTGAGTTGCCAGTGATCGCTACTCACGCAATGACAATAATCACAAACAAACTAACTGTTACTCATTCAAAGATGACCCTCAGTTAACAAAGGTCTGGCGAATTACTTAAGTTGATATACACAGACTAATTCAAGATTGAGCTTCCCAGGAGAAAGTGGAATAACAACGCATTGATAACTGTCTTCACAAAGGCGGGACTCTGGGAGGGAGCGCAAGTGTAGCGTCTATGGGGAAAAACACGTCTTCTCAGGGGTCGCTAACTCACTCATGTTTTGCTGTCGTGGAGTTTAATAAGAATCATTGGTTATATAGATCAGCAGTCAACGTGACCATGACACCATGATGAGGGCAGAAAATGAGTGAATAAAAAAACAACAGTTTTCACTTGATCACGCAGAATCTTGAATGAGACTGTACAAAAGATTCATTATTGTTTATTACTGAATATGTATTTGATTGAATTAATGTTTATATGTGCGAAATGAACAGTGCAATTCTTTAATAATATGTACATTATTAAAACACAAGTGGAGAGGAGACGGCATTGTTTTTGTGTGTTTCCTCTCATGAGTCATTGGCGATGGTTCTACATAAACTAAAGAAAATAAGACCCTGGTTGTAGCTGTAGTAAAAGTAATGTTAAAAAAAAATGAATATGTATGTTTTATGTAATGTTATTTAATGTTAATAAATGAAACAATATAAGTAGCTAACCATTAATGGTAAAGAAAAAAACAAAATAGATTGGAACGCCATCGTATGTGAGTGCATATATGTGAAAACATCGTAATTTCTCTACATAAGAATATGAAAGCAACACTTATTACTGTTCATATATGTTTTAAATAATACTTAATAATGTAAAACAAAAAATCTACACAAAAATGGTGGTAAGGTCTAAAACATAAGGACAGCCAATGAACATTGTGAGTTTTTACTCAGGTGGCGAAGTCATCAGGTTCAACTCTGGTTGAAGCTGTAGCTTTCCATAAAGATATTAGCTGTTGCTGAAACTGTTACTGAACTTAAAGTTGTTGCTGAAGCTGCTTATGATGCTGAATTTGATGGTGTAGCTGAAGTTGGTGGTTTAGGCCTTCAAATAATAATGTTGTCAAAAGAACCTCGCACAGCTGCTTTCTTTTCTGTTAATTGTAATGCTTTGTTCTGTTAATGGATCCACATCAGAAAATATGTTCATTGCTTGCTCCATGTAATATCCACAGACCTCTGACTCTTTTTCATATTGTTTCACGCATCTAGTTTCTCGGCTAAGCTTATGTACTTCTTTTGCCAGCTGCAGCTGTTTATGCTGGCGTCACCACTCATAAGCCCAAGCCCGGCAGCCTCCGTGTGCAAGGCTTGTTTTTTAATTTTTATTTTGGTATTTATTTTTTTTTTTATATGCAGTGAACCCTCCCTTTACGCGGTCAATTGAACCCGTGGCGGCCCGCGTAAAGCGAGAAACACGTAAAGTGAAGAATTTGACGTAGCAAAACGCCTGGACAAACTAAAATTAAAACGCTCTACCACCCCCATTGACTTACCAATGAAACTCTTCAAGGAGTTCTCCCCGGAGCTTGCTAAACCCCTCTGCTCCATCATCAATGCTTCACTCAGTCAAGCCAGATGCCCAGCTGACTGGAAAACCTCTTATGTATCACCAGTGCCCAAGTCAACCAGCCCACAATCCTTAAATCAGCTACGACCTATTGCAATCACCCCAATACCCAGCCTAATCTGTGAAAGTTTTGTGTTCGACTGGGCTTATGCTGATATTGCAGGAGTCGTAGACCCTCAGCAATTTGGCAACATGAAAACTTCCTCCACCACTCACTGTCTTGTCAGCTTTCTCGATTACATATACCGCCATCTCGAGAAACGAAAAACGTCTGTAACTGTCGCCTTCATTGATTTCACTAAAGCGTTCGACCTAGTCGACCACAATATAATCATCAACAAAGCTATTGACCTCGGGCTTCGAAGAAGCCTCATACCATGGCTTACAGACTCCCTCAGTGACCGACGCCAAGCTGTACGCTTCCGAGGGGCTGTCTCCACCTCTCAGTCACTCACCTGTGGCGTCCCCCAAGGCACCAAGATGGGACCACTCTGCTTTCTTATGCTCATCAATGATGCCCTAAGAGAAACCCCTGCTCGCTGGAAATATGTCGACGACTCCACCATTGGGATCAGCGTCAACAATTCTGCTCCCAACTATACCGCCCTTCAGGATTTATTGAACAGTCTCCAAAACTGGGCCACCAACAACCATGTCACCATCAACCATACCAAGACCATGGTTATGCACATCAACCTCTCCTCCGACATTGTCCCACCTCCTTCCATTACTCTAGGTCCGAACACACTCCAGGTTGTAGATTCCACGAAGCTCCTCGGCGTCACCATAGACAACAAACTAAATTGGAAACCACACGTCAATGAAGTTGTCAAATCCTCCAGTTTCCGTCTCCACCTCCTCCGCCGACTCAAGTCCCTCGGAGTTCCTGCACACGAGCTCCTCAGTGTTTACACAACATTCATACTTCCCAAGCTCACCCATGCCTCCCCCACCTGGTCTTCCTCCCTAAATGCCACACAACGTAAACACCTAGAAAAAGTGCAAAAGAGGGCATGCAAGATTATTCTCTCCCCCTCCTACTCCACATATCAAGAAGCGCTCAACACACTGACCCTTTCGACTCTCACTGACCATCACCACGACCTCATCTGCAAATTTGGTAAGAAGCTTCTACACCATCCCCGACACCGGCTCCTACTACCACCTGAGATCCCTTGTCCGAGAATTGCTGTGCGATACCACAACCGCATCCAGCCCATACGTGCACGAACTGATCGCTATAAGAACAGCCCAGTCCCAACCATTGTAAAAATTATCAATAACTTGTAATACTGTAACACTGTCACTATGTTGAAATGAACTGTAGTTTGAGCTTTTCCCCATCTAAGTTATTATATGTCTTATTTGTGTCACTTATGTTACTTGTATATTATTTGTAATTCGTAACCCATTCCCCAAATATGTAACTGTATATTTTCAGCCTTCTGGCTGCCAAGCTCTTTCAATAAACCGTTAATTATTATTATTATTATTATTATTAACATAACATATGGGATTAATTGAAATAGAGACCGGGCCGATCCCCAAACTCCACTTTTTCCCGACACAATACGTACGTTTTAGTAAAATTGACATCTTAACTTCATGATGGTATGCACACACACATAATATAGAAGAGAACAATCAATAAGATTACAATATACTGTAGGTTAGGTTAGAAAAAACAAGGTTAGGTTTAACGCTTACGTTAGTAGAAGAGATGGGTCGGCGTACGGGAATGGAAGCTGGCTCCTAGGCAGAGGGCAGGCAACTGGCCCTCAGGTGAGTCATCATCACTGTCATCCACACTTATTAGTGCCTCCCTGACAAATCCCTCAGAGTCACCATAACTGTCTCTGTCTCTATCACTATCACTGGCTTGGGCTGGCTGTGGTGTGTTGCGGGCGAAGAACTCGGTAATGCTTTGTTGACGGCTGGTGTTGTTGTTGTCGTAATACACGTTGATATAGGGCTCCATAGTCTGCAACAGCTGGTTAGTGAAGACTTCATACTTTTATCGTCAGGGTCGTCAGAAAGGAGGAGCTTGAGTTTCTCAACACACTCGATGGCACCCCTAGCATTACTATGGGATAAGTGGTGTTCTTCTTGGGATGACGCACCACCTGCCTCTTCACTGACGTCATCATCATCTAACATCTCGTCAGCAGTTACATCAGGATCCCTTATCACCTCCAGGATGTCGTCGTTGGTGGTTTCGGAGAAGCCTGCAGCTGTAACACTCTGCGCAGCTTCTCTGGCAAGGTCCACTGCTACTGCAACAGTCTGAACCTCACCAGTCACAGATTGACTCTGCCTCCCACCTGGAATACCTTGCAACACATTTCTCCATGCGTGACGAGCCGTTGCTACAGACAGCTGATCCAATGCCTCCACCAAGAAGTCCACAGCTTTCTTGACGTTGAATTTTCTCCAAAAATGTTCCACAAGTACTTCTTGCTCTGCCAACTGTTGTTCCTCGTCGTCTTCGCTCTTGCTATCGGTGTCACCCAGGTTACGCAACTCATCCTTGTTGTTGGTGTAGTCGTTCAGGAGCTTAAACTTCTTTGCAGAGAATGCAGCTTTTACATTACAGATCAATTCTTGGTCCATGGACTGTATTAATGACGTAGTGTTGGGAGGAAGGAAGACCACTTTTACGTTGGGGTGACGATCCAACAGTAGGGGCGAGTGTCCTGGTGCGTTGTCAAGCAGCAAAAAAATCTTGAATGGAACATTCTGATGCTCACAGAATTTCTTCACGTCAGGAACGAAACAGTTATCAAACCAGGAGAGGGACAGAGTAGAGAACATCCACGCCTTTCGTGCGGTCAGCCAGTGGACATTTAGCTTGGTCATGTCCATGGTTTTGTAGGCGTGTGGCTTGCGTGCTGTGTGGATCATCGATAACTTGAGCTTACAGGTACCAGAGGCATTGGTGGTAAACAGGACGGTGATGCGCTCCTTCTGCAACATTCGGCCCCGACACTTGCTGACATTCTTCACAACGAAGGTCTTGGAAGGTAGCTTTTTCCAAAAAAGACCAGATTCGTCCATGTTAAACACCTGGTCGGTGTACTGTCCTTCCTCCATAATCTCACGTAAAAACGGAGGAAATTCCCTAGCCACAACATGGTCAGCACCAGCTTCTTCACCACCAATGTTAATGTTGGTGATCTTGTTCCTCTTCTTAAAGCTCTGCAACCACCCAGAGGAAGCATTGAAGGGTTTGGGCTCCGCAATTCCCATCTTACGTGACACTGCAGCATACAGTTCACGTGCGTACTCCTTAACTAAGCGCGTGTCCACCGCCATGTTCCGTCGCGCCTGACGAATCAAGTAGCTCACAAGTAATTTCTCCGTCTTGAGAAGCACCTGGTTGTAGAAATACTTGATCATAGAAGCACCTGTAGACTTTGTGATGTTCATGTGCTCCTTTATCTTGGATGCATCCTTTTTAATTGTCCGGATCGTAGATTCGTTAACACCATGCTGGCGCGTGAAATCAACCTGTCTTGTTCCTTTCTCCAACTCTTGGATGATCTTGTATTAAATTTCGTAGCTTAGGGAACGTCGTATCTTCTTTGTCTTAGGGCGGCTGGGTACAGGTAATGCAAGGTTTCTTTGTGGTGGTGGTGGTCCGGTGTAAGCCATTCTTATGGAACAATACACTCCGATATACACGGTGTAGCCTGAAAGGGTGTAACTGGCGTGGGTAGGTCAAGGGGCTTGAACGCTCCCGCGGCGCCAGCACTTCATAGTACATTAAGCCAATCACAGCTAGCGGGGGAGGGAGATGAGGGAGGTAAGGATGCGTGGCCCAATCACAGTCCGATACGTCCTATGAAGTCACTGATACCGCAACAAAGACATACACTAAGCAACCTACTCGCGCCACTTACCCAACATGGCGGGATGGCGGGAGAGGGCAGGAGAGATGGCGGGAGGTTTGAATCCAAAAATGGCGCGGCTCGAGATGACCGCCAGCCGCTCTCCACGTCATTAAGTGTGTTTTATGTTTATTTGAGATCTAATACATGTATAATTTCAGCAATTGCTTTGATGAGTTGAGGACTCTATGGTGATATGGACATCTGTATAAGAACGCAATCTTTGAAAATTGATTGGTGAAAGTACATGTAAGGACCCCCCGTTTGTGAGTACAACAGAGTACATTGTGAAGTGATAAGTGTTGAAATCATTGCAACTGAAAAGACAGTGAATATTTGTTGAGTACTGAGGGGACAGTCTCGTAAAATATTACAGTATTACCACTTTATTTTGTGAAAGTGACACTCAGTAATGGAAATGTCTGATTCTTTTTTAAATTTGATTTGTTATAGTACGGTGTAATTCCGGAAGAGTTAATACAGTGTTGCACCCTACAGAGATTGACAATAACAAGTACCATTGCCTTTGAGTGTGCACAGTAAGTTTGTCTTGAAAAGTGACAACAAAGTACAAGTTCACATTTCAGTATTATTACTACGGGTCATGAGTAATAAGTTGAGTAGAAAGTTGTGCAATAATTTTGAGCCAGTATTTCAAGTGTTCTCATGTATTAGAAGGACAGTTAGGCAGTAATCCATTTGTTTTTGAATGTGTGCACTGTGCCCGTGTTGTGTAGTACAGTGAGTAGTTGTGACCTCCAGGCATGATGGCCGTCACAAGAGAACAAATCAGGGCAGTCAGCTCAGAACCTGTGTCCAGTAAGTTGATGTGTAGACTTGAGAAGTATGAGGGTGGAGACATGTTCATTCTCAGGAATGACACCCAGGTTTCACCACCAGTTGTTTCATCAGGTGCATGGCCTGATGGACAAGGAAGTGTAGAAAAGAAGAGTGTGGAATGCCTCTCTTGCTAGTTATGTGAGAGACGAGCATCAGTGTTACCGAGATTTCTTTAAAGGGCTGTAGACTTTGACTGGAAGGAATTGATTGTTGACATGCATGGTGAAGAGTGATGTTTTGCATACTGTTAGGTTCTGAATAATAAGTTCTATATACAGGAGAGAACACAAACACCTGTATAGTTTTGTAGGTTCGGTTTACTGGATAAGAGTATGTACACAAAGGGAAGCAGCACTCTCCCCGGCTAGGCTCCTTGGTCAACTGCTATAGACGACGTATGGCAAGTGATACATTAGCAGCTTCCATACGTCGCCAGGCACATTAATTAAGCATGTGGGATATGGTAATAACATTGCCACACGCTGCTAGCTAGGCTGAATAAATAATACATAAATGGAGCACATACATAATATACATACATGATATATAATCCAGCATACATAATATACATACACCTCCCTCCCCCCTATACGCTCATAGCAAAGTCTTGAGCGGACCTTTTCTTTTGGATCCGTTCTGAGCGTCGAGGGACTTCATCACTGGGAAGGGTATGGGACTCAACACTGGTGGCGGGGCCAGCAGAAGGCATTGTTACGGGGCGGAGAAAACGGCGGTTCCTCCACCACACACGACCACTGGGTAACCGCACCTGGTAGTCCCGTGACCTGCCGAGACCCATAGCTACGCCTACTTTGTCTCAACGTAGGGAGGTCGGGTCCTGAACACGGACTTGGGTGCCAACACTCAACCTGGGGAGAGAACGGGCGTGGTCATTGTAGAGGGCGACGACGTCCTGAACACGTTCGGCGGCTCGGCGATCACAATCCTCTGTCTTGGCCTGCCACTCCTTGGAGAAGGATTGAGGGTGAGCAGGGACACAAGAACGAAGGGGGCGTCCATACAAAACCTGGGCAGGGGAGCATCCGGTGTAGTTAGGTGTGTTGCGGAGTTCAAGAAGACCCCTGTCGAAGGCCTCGCAGTCAATGTTCCCAGAAGGGGCCACCTTAAGGATGAGGTGCTTCAGGGATTTGACAGCAGCCTCAGCGTGGCCATTGGACTGCGGGTAATGGGGCGATGACAACACATGCCGGACTCCCCATCGGTCAAGGAACACAGCAAAGTCCCGGCTTGTGAACTGAGGCCCTTCGTCGGTTCGCAGGCGTACAGGAACGCCCACGTCACGGAAGTAGTGGCGGAACTTGCTGATGGTGGCGGCAGACGTCGTGTCATTACCGCACTTGATGACAACCGGCCAACCAGAGAGACGGTCGACGATAACGAGGAAGGACTTTCCTGACACACAGAAAAAGTCGGCCGACACAGACTCAAAGGGGCGGGTGGGGTTGTCGTCACTCATAAAGGGTTCCTGCTGCTGGCTGGGTTGTAATACGTGGCGGGGCTTACACACCTGGACAGCATTGGAGATGTCGGGGTCGATGCCAGGCCGGAACACAGTCTGTCTTGCACGCCGTTTGGTGGCCTCGGCTCCACAGTGACTGTCGTGGAGGCGAGCCAAGGCGTGGAGACTTGAAGCAGCAGGGACAACTACCGAAGGAGAGGTGTCACTGGCCAGAGGTAGGTGTAGGGCGGCAGCAGGGTAGTTGCTGCTCCCTTCGTGCACCCTGTTGGCGTGTTTTACCTCGAGAATCGGTGTTGGGAAGTCCTGGGAGATGATGGCCAACTCTTGGCAATGTCTGTAGGACAGCAAAGGAGTCGGGACGCCATTATGCACATCAATCCAGGCTTGACACGACCTGTTGCCAAAGGTGACGTGTGCATAGAGTGAACCTAGGGCCGGGGTCATCTGTGAACCGTCTGCCGTAAAGCGGAGATCCTTGGGGGGCGGTCCTAGATCACTTGGAGAGAGCCCCAAGCATTGCAAATGCTGGGGACCGATGACTGTAGCATCAGCGCCGGTGTCGGGCAACATCTGAAGACGGGATGACACACCGCCGTAGGTCACGATGCGCTGATGTACTGGGGGACTTTGGTCCTGGGACGCGGGGGGGGAGCACACATTCCTAATGTGGCTCGAGCGTTGTCAGGAGTCGTCGTGCCTCTGATTGGAAGACTGTGGGCGGCCCTCTCTGGTGGAAGGGGGCTGAAGCTTCCGCCGACGCGGTCCTTTGGGTTTGTTGGAAGGGCAACACTTGTCATAGTGGCCCAGACGACCACACACATTGCACTGGACGCGTTTGGCTGGGCACCGTACTGTGAGTGACCAGTGGCCCTTACGGTCACAACTGTTGCAGGTAGACTGAGCAGCTGGACACACCTGTGTTCCGTGCTGCTTACCACAGTTGTTGCAAAATAAACCGGGCGTGGACGTGGTGGACGAAGGCGTAGGAACGGACTTCTTGTCCTTCTTGTACCGGGACACAGCGCGTACAGCTGTAGGGGGAGCACGGATGGCAGAGGTGGCACACCTGGCAGCCTCATAGGAGCGACATATCGTCGACACATCCTTAAGAGAAGAGGAAGAGTCGAGGGAGGTGAGGCGTTGGACAAGTTCCTCGTCCCCAACACCCATCAGGATCACCTGCTTCAACTGGGTCTCCTCGCACTGCTGGTGGTGGCCTGGACATATATCTACCTCTTCCGAGGCTCTCCTAAGACGTACGTAAAAGGCATCAAAAGACTCACCCTCCATCTGTCTGCAGCTAAACAATTCCCTCCTGCGCAGAGCTTCATTCTGCTGTCCTTTGATGTGCCGTTGTAGAACGTCCAGTACCTCCTCTACAGACAGCGAAGAGGTTGGGGGTACCTGCAACGTATGTTCCAAGACACGCTGAATTTCCAAGGACAGGCACATACGCAGCTGGATGAGTTGTTTAGGCTGTGACAAACTCTGGAGATCCACCATTGTAGAATAATCAGTCCACCGTCGCCGCCATTCACGAAAAGTCTGGAAATTCACATCAGGCTTCAAGATGGGCGGTGTTTGAGCTGCTGCTTTAGGTGGGGCTGGGGGGCGTGAAGGAAGCATGGATGAGGTATCTGAACCAGTCAGTACCGAGGCAGTGTTAGAGCCAGGGGCTTGGTTAACAGTGAGGCGAGATATCAAGGCTTCAAACCGTTCACTGTCTTCCAATCTCCGTTGGTGGTCTCGTTCTGCCTCTGCTTGCCTTCTGTGCTCATCCGCCAAACGTCTGTGAGCTTCATCCTCGCGTTTCTCATCTCTCATAAACTTCAGTAAAGCAATTATCTCTGGAGACAACGCTGAATATTGAGGTGAGGGACTGCGCGATGTGGGGGCTGGAGCGTCGTGGCCGGCCTGGTCATCCATCTCTACGGGGCTATCATCCGCCTGACTCATCCAGACGCTGGGTCCACGGCTACGTAAGGCGTGAGACATAACTACTTCATCTGTGTACTATGTCTTAAATCAGTATTGACCGGTCAGCCCGTCGTATCAACAAGATTTCAGACAAAAAATTAATTAAATACACAGATAAGTAGGTTATATATATAAAATATATATAAAGAAGCCGCGCGGTCAGTGAGTGTTAGTACGTGTATGTGTGCGTGTCCCGGGCGGGTAGAGCGTCTCGCCCCAGCTGTGAGGGGGGGTGGAGGCGGCGCTGTGAGGGGGTGGAGGGAGAGGCGCGGCGACTCCCAGTCAGTCCAGTTACCCTCAGGACGCGGTCAGAGACGGGTGCACTGAACTCTACTCCTTACAAATGCCCAGAACGTGCCGTATACCTTGGGAATCCTTTAGAACAAGGTCACACATGAATGGCACGAAACACACAATGCGCTAAACACTTCACAGAAAATCACTGTCACTGATACTGCTCAAAGTTGCGAAATTCTTCGAGGAGGGATAACGTGCGGGAGTTGACCCAAGGCGAGGGGTCCATAGCCGGCTTTCCACAAACTTTGCACTATCACTCGTAATTATCCAGTAAGATCGGTTCACTGCGCCATGTTAGGTTCTGAATAATAAGTTCTATATACAGGAGAGAACACAAACACCTGTATAGTTTTGTAGGTTCGGTTTACTGGATAAGAGTATGTACACAAAGGGAAGCAGCACTCTCCCCGGCTAGGCTCCTTGGTCAACTGCTATAGACGACGTATGGCAAGTGATACATTAGCAGCTTCCATACGTCGCCAGGCACATTAATTAAGCATGTGGGATATGGTAATAACATTGCCACACGCTGCTAGCTAGGCTGAATAAATAATACATAAATGGAGCACATACATAATATACATACATGATATATAATCCAGCATACATAATATACATACACATACATGTGTTGCAATTGAGAAGTACAACTGGTAAGTGAGTACGTTGTTTGCCATGTGAGTTGGGAATGTTTGGGAGTGTGTAGGTGTTTGTGATTTTTTTTTTCTTTGATTTTTTTTTGATGGGGATTGTCAAGTGCAGTAGACGCAGAGATTGGAAGATGGATTGGCTGTTATGCAATCATCTGATGGGTATCTGTTACTAGTTGAGTAAAGATACCAGTTGAGAGTTCTCAAGTTTTGCCGGTAAAGCCCTAGCTAGGCTTATTGTGGATGTGTATAGGAGTAATGTTCGTGACTTTCAGGTGGAGTCAGGCCTCGACAATGGCGCTGATTCTACTACATGGCTAATGCCATAAGTACAGACAGTTTTTGGTTTGGCGGTGTTCTCATGAGGACCGTTTCGTTAGCATTTTTGAATTCTTGGGAATACCCGCTCGTTCGGAGTCCCTTGAATGGTGCTGCCTCTCGCGAGTGCGACACAACTCTTTAGATTAAGAGCAACATGTCATTCCTTTCACTTGATGGGGTCTGTTCATCTACGTCCTAGCTTGAGAAGTCTAAGTTAAATCTCAGTGGGGTCGAGTAAGCATTTGATCAGTCTCCTCTTTGAACTATGATATGAGAAACGGTGTCTTCAGAGTTTGTATGGTGTAACAAATTTTTATGTTATGTATGTAACCCCATTTTTTATGTTTTTCTTTATTGTTGCATTATTTTCCTATGTATGTTTAATTACTTGTATTTTGTTTCCCTATGCCATATTGTCAATGATAATGGATTAATTTGTTTTTGCTACTGTTTATCCCATGTATGTAACCATTGTTTGTTTGTATTTTGTATGCTTTTGTACCAGATACCTGTAAGAGTCCTGATGTGTTTTACGAGTGTATGTAGTGTGAAACCGTGACGAAAGGTAACAGTTGTTTAAAGAATCTGTGTAATTACCGTACATGTTTTGCGAACGTTACCGCCTAATATAAATCTTGGGGTAGGGGGAAGCTTTGTAATGGTCATGATAAGAGCAAACCTGAAAACCTTAAGGATTCATATTACGCTCAAACGTCCACAAAACCTTCCGAGTCCCCCAGTGGAAACGTCTCCCGTTTTCTATGTTTCACCCGTCTTGGTCTATGGGAGTAGACGCTGTATGTTGGGACCTGTTGCCATCTAACCCTTTGTAATCAATTTGATTTGGCTTTCGATAGCTGAGTCAGAGCATTGTTAGTTGAGATGATAATTGAGAATGAAAATGAGTTCATAGTCTCAATTTCAAGGTCAGAGTGTACAGTAAATTAATTCATCGGAATAGGAGTAGGTGGACTCCCTGGCCTGTTTTGAGTGAGGGCGCTGCGGGCATTTCAACCGTTAGTAAGTGCCCGTCCCTTCATCCATACAGGTATGCCTTCCACTCTGTGTTGTAATTCGCCCTTCTTTAAGTGATTTGAACCAATTAATAGTTGATTGTGCAAGTGTTACAGTAACGTAGTTGATATGCTCTGAGTGAAGTCATATTTACGTCTTTAACGTCCCCTGAAACGTGATGTTGTTGTCACCGTTAGTAAGTGCCCGTCCCTTCATCCATACAGGTCCCCTGACGCTGATTCCCGTTTGTCTCCGGATCCCATTGTGATTCTTGAATCGCTCTACCATCCCACAACGGCCTCGGATGTATTAGATGTCCAGCCGGGATCATATATGAGAAGATGGCACCGATGCGGCCGGATTAATGTGCCCAAGGCTTCGTTGGGCCAGACCCCACACCCGCCATTTGTCTGGCTACTCCACAATAACAAAGGCCGCGAGCCCTAGTGTTCTCCCCTGGGTTACTCCGTGGAAGTATATGTCCACAGAGAGTGTTATAACATATATTTTCCCCTTTGATTTCATATTAATAAACTTGTTCTTTGAGAATTTTAGGAGTATTCATTTCTCCCACAGTATTTTACCTTTATTTCCATCCAAGTGACCTGATACCAAAATTACCATACTCACGTGCCTAGACCCTCGTCCATGCTACCCAAGAATAGGTGACGGAACTGAGTAGAGTAAGAACTAAGAGAAGTAAATAAGATGAGGGTGGTGTAGAAACAGAGAGGGAGTCGGGCCCCCTCACATTGGTGACAGATCAAGAACGCGTCCCCTCACATTGGTGGCAGCTCAAGAACCCGCCCCCTCACATTGGTGGCAGCTAAAGAATACGCCCCCTCACAGTATGAGCACCCTCTCTTATGGATAGCAACACATATATAGGTCATTCTACCAGTACATGCTTGCATACATACATACATGTATAGTTATAATATATGTACATTCGGGGAAAGTAATTTTGCTACATCTTCAAGTTACTTATCTGTTAAAGCTATCAATGATATACTTTTAATGATGATAATTTGCATTACATCAATTGCATAGATAAATTTTGTGATACAGTACCTGTATATGTAAATTCTATTTCATTATTATATCGTAGTGATGTTAATACCGTAGTTTTGCATTAATGCCAGGAATTGAAAAGACTACATGAAGAGGAATTACCTTTCCCAATTATACATAATATGCACAAATATTCACCTTCCTAACTACCAACATAAATGCATATACGGTATATGGATTAAAACCTCGCATACGTGATGTAATTTTAAATCGGCTCTTTTGTAGATTTTGACATGAAATAATTGCAAACCATCTAAAACTGCTAAGTAAAATGCAACAAGTTAGATGGAGTAAGGCAGTTTATTTACCCGTTCAGTGTGACTGGTGGGCCCTCCTGTTGCTTGTGATCTTGGTCCAATCTGGCTTGCAGGAGGATAACGCCACAGGCATATCAGCTTCAGTCTTGAGTCTGTTTCTCTCTTTGGTTTTTAGCTTTGTTGTGGTGACAAAACCTGCTTCATACATGTAATTTGTTGTAAAAGGAAACAACAGTAAGTCACTTTCCTCACTTAAGAGTGGATATTCTTTGGTAACACTGATCCAGAATGATGGTTTGTGCTCGATTCTTAATGTATTATCACATGTGAGAGTGAGAAGCTCTTTTTGTTTATCAGGTGTTAGGTTCAACCCTACAATAGATTCTGGCCTCTCAAAAGCAAATGGTGTACTGCGCAACTCATTGCCATTCCTAAAAACCCGTTTAATTCATATTACGCTACATAATATTCAAATCCACCGCGCTTGTAGAATCTCGGGAGCGTTTTACCCTCAGGATCACTCTCAGTAAGCCCTGCCTTCAAACACAGTTGTCACTACGTTTATTGCACTCTCTACTGGCCAACGCAACCTTGAATTAGTCTGTTTTAATCAACCCAAGTAATTTGCCAGACCTTTGTCAACTGAGGGTCATCTTTGAATGAGTAACAGTTAGTTTGTTTGTAATTATTGTCATTGCCTGAGTAGCGATCACTGGCAACTCAGGGGTATATAAGCTCGAGATGGCGAGGCATCAGCGTTCCCTGACGCTGATTCACGTTTGTCTCCAGGTATGTTGTTTCCTAGCCATTCAGTTAATTCAGTCAATTGTAGTGATTATCAGTGTTCACCAGTGTTCATGATTTAACAGTTGAATTGTCATTCACCCAGTGTAGAAGTAATATAACGTAAATACGTCTGTCGTCCAGACAAGAGAGTTGGTTGGTGTTGTCATGTTTCTCAGTTCCCTGACGCTGATTCACGTTTGTCTCCAGATCGAGGGTGGGCTTAATTGAAACCCACCGGTCGCTCGGAGCCGGTGGATACCCAGCAGTGGTCAATATAGGAGTGATGGCGCTGATTCGTCATGATTAATCGGCACTACTCTACCTCGTGGGCCGATGACCCCAGACCCATCTCGGGTCGGAGTGTAACCGACCACAACAACAGTTGTTAGAGGCGCCAGTGCTATACCCTGGGACAGGCCTTGGAATTATGGTCCACAGTGTGGTTGTATGTGTTTTTACCAGTGTGTTTTATAAGAAATAAATCAATGAAGACATGTTATGGTTTCACCCTTCTTTACCCTTATCGATCTGATCAATGGAAAACCTAACCCAATGCCTAGTCCACTCTGCCCGCTACCTAACGTGCTACATGCTGTCCAGAGGGGGTCTGGTGGCAGCGACCCTTAGAAATTAAGTTTAGAGTTAAGTTATCCCCTTAAATTTAGTGACCCCAGTCTGGCAGTATAATGGGTCTTATACCAAGTGTGTTTCTCTAAAAAATTAGAACTTCTCTTCAGTAAAATACTGAGTAAAGCTGGCACACAATGCAAGGAGGTGAAGCTGTATATATCACCTTTCATACTCTTCAAACTTTCTTCAGTGATGCAGTTTTCCTCAATATATTATAATAGTGTTGGGAACATGTAGTAGATAGGGCGATCAACTCCAAGTCTGGCTTGCCATAGTACTATTGATTTCTTAAAGGCTTTTATTTCCTCACTGTGTTGGAATGCATCATTTCCTTTCCTTGCAGTCTCAGATTAAGTTCATTTACCTTTGAAAAATGTCTGCTAGGTATGACAGTTTTAATATCTCTCATCATTGCAAAATAAGTTTGCCAAATCAGATTTTTAAGTTAGAGGGAAAGATGAATCTCCATCCTGAACTCATAAACCCTTGCTAGAATTCTGTTACGGGAAAGCCACCGAACTTCTGTATGATACAAGTGTGAATAATTAGCTCCCATTTCTAAGCACAGCAATTCAAACAACCGACTGTTCAGTGAAATTCCTTTAATCATATTAACAACTTCCACCTCGTCTTTCAGAACATCCTTGATGTTATATATATGTATGTTTATATGCTGCCTTTATTGAATATATATATTATATATTATGTTACTTTTTACCAAAGTCAGAAAGTGTTTAGGCTTGTGTAAACACGGATGTGTTAGGCACTTTGTAACCAAGAACAGAGAATAAACGCCCAGCCAGACAGACCATGTGCTTGTCATTCTCCCATTAAATAATGCAAGATACTACACTGGCGACGAGGATGGGATTCACAAGGTGTTGGTGAAGTCCTTGAAGAGAGGATAGTGACCGCTGAAGGGAAGGTTACTCTGAACCTGGAGAATTTAAGTGAAGAGAGCAACCATGGCTGGCGTCAATGGATACATCTGACGATTGGGGGAGTATGATGCAGACAAGGAAGATTTCACATCATATTGTGAGAGAATGGACTTCTTCTTTCTGGCAAATGAATTAATGGACGACGGTGGTGATGCTCAGAAGAAGAAAGCCCTTCAAGAGAAAAGGAAAGCAATCTTTTTGACAGAGGTAGCAGCTAATGTTTATTCTACTCTGGTCAATCTGCTTACTCCAGACAAACCCAAGGACTCCTCACTGATTCAGATTACCAAGATTCTGAAGCAACATTTTGATCCTGCTCCACTTGAGATCTCTGAAAGTTACAGATTTGGCACCAGAGATAGAGGTAAAGATGAATCAGTAAGTAATTATATTGTAGCTTTGAAGAAGTTATCCATTCACTGTAACTTTGGACAGTTCTTGAACCGAGCTCTAAGAGACAGGTTTGTAATAGGCCTGAATTATGAAAAAATACAGAATAAGTTAATGAACACCACTAACTTAACTTTTGAAAGTGCATGTTAGATAGCTACAAGCATGGAATTGACCGAGAAAAGCACCAGAGAATTTGTTCCCAATGCTGGTAGTGAAACAGTTAGCAGTAGTGGCTCAGTGTGTAAAGTAACTGTAGCTAAAAGGAATAAGTATACCACAAAACAAGGAACACATGCTGATTTAAAATGTAAGAGGTGCCGAGAGAAACATGAAAGCTTTCAGTGTAAGTTCAAGAATTCAAAATGTTACAATTGTCAACGTATTGGACATATTGTTCCTGCCTGTAGAAGTGATAAAGGTAGAGTATATGCCGTTGAAGGTGGAGAGAAGGAAATGAAAAACAGTATTCATGAGAGTGTTAGTAATTTGGGATCTGATAATGTTGAGAGTGCCCATGTGTTTACTATTTACACCAGTCGTGAAGAGAAAGTTAAACATGGTATAATGTGGACTTGTGTATTAATGACACACCTTTAACCATGGAAATGGATACTGCAGCTGATTTCTCCATAATGAGTAAAGATATGTATGAGAAACTATTTGCGCATGTGCCTTTAGAAGACTCAGGTGTCAAGTTGAGAACTTATACTGGAGAGATTTTGAACTCAGAAGGTAAATTAAAGTGTGAGGTAAAGTACAAAAATCAGAATTAAAAGTTGTCATTAATTGTAGCTAGTTACGTGAATAGACCAACTTTGTTAGGTAAGAACTGATTGTGTGAGCTGGAGATGGACTGGAAGGAGATATTTAGTGTTAGAATGTGTAACAGTATTCCAGGTCTTGAGAAATTGCTTGAAAAATACAAGATTTTATTTGTAAAGGGACAGGATGGTATAAAGGGTTATGAAGCTCATATCACCATTGACAAAGCTGTTATACCCATATATGCTAAGTCCAGACCTGTTCCTTATGCATTGAAAGGTGAGGTTGAGAAGGAATTAGACAGACTTGTGAGTGAGGGAATTATTGTGAAAACCGCCAAGAGTAATTGGGTTGCTCCAATAGTAATTGTACCTAAAGCTGATAAATCTGTTAGACTATGTGGTGATTATAAAGTTACCAATAATCAAGCTGTTGAGGATGAGCAATATCCCTTACCCACATCTCAAGATTTGTTTGCTGCACTAACAGGTGGAACCATTTTCACTAAGTTAGACTTGTCCCAGGCATATGCTCAGGTCTCTGTTGATGCTGAAAGTCAACAGTACCTTACCATCAACACTCATAAAGGATTGTATAAGTTCAAAAGGTTGCCATATGGTGTTAAAAGTGCACCAAAGTTATTTCAGTGCATCATGGACAAAATTCTTGTGGGTCTTCCCATTGTGCTATGTTTTCAGGATGATGTCCTTATTGTTTACAGTGACATTCAAAATCATGTCAAAACCCGAGCCATAGTATTCGAAAGATTGTTGGCACACAATGTCAGGCTCAACAAGAGCAAATGTTCATTCCTAGCTAAAGAAGTAACTTATCTTGGCCACAAAGTGAATGCAGAAGGGCTGAGACCTGTAGAAGATAAAGTAGGAGCCATAGAAAATTTACCTGCTCCAAAAAATGTCAGTGAATTGAAAGCTTTCCTAGGTATGATACAGTATTATTCAAGGTTCTTGAGTGGACTTTCATCAATTTTAGCCCCTCTGCATGAACTATTAAAGAAAGGGATACCATGGAAATGGAACAGTGCAACTCAGAAGTCATTTGAAGATTGTAAAGCTGCTCTGTCTAGTACTGATGTTTTGGTCCACCATGATACCAGTAGAACACTAATGCTTGCTTGTGATGCATCGGGCTATGGATTAGGTGCTGTCATAAGTCACATAATGGATAACGGTGACCAAAGACCCATTGCATATGCCTCGGGAACTCTTACCCAAAGCGAGAAAAATTATGCACAAATAGAGAAAGAGGCTTTGTCTATCATAGTTGGAGTAAAGAAATCTCACCAGTATCTATATGGGAGGAATTTTGTTTTAATAACTGATCACAAGCCTCTCCTGGCAATTTTGGGTCATAAATCACCTGTTCCTACACTTGCTGCAGCAAGAAAGAAGAGATTGGCTTTGATATTGTCGGCATATGACTATGAGATACAGTACAGACGTTCAGATGATCGTTCCAATGCAGATGCTTTGTCAAGGTTGCCATGTAGTGGATCAAATGATGGAGTAGAGCCTAAGGTTTATGCTGTAACCATGATAGCAGAAGATTTTCCAGTCACCTCCGGAATGATTGCTCATGAAACTAGGAAAGATGTTGTATTAGGAAGAGTCCTGGAGTATACACTAAATGGACGGCCAGAGATTTGTCCATCCTTAGACTTTCAACCGTATCATTGAAGGAGATGTCAATTATCAGTAGAACAGGGATGTGTGTTGTGGGGTATGAGGGTGTTAATTCCACAGTGTTTTAGAGGGCAAATTTTGAATGAACTGCATTTTGAACATCCAGGTATATGTGCTATGAAAGCACTGGCCAGAAGTTTTGTGTGGTGGCCTAAACTGGATGGTGAAATAGAAATGATGGTACGTGAGTGCTCTGTTTGTCAGAATGTTAGGAGTATGCCACCCGGCACACCTTTGAAAACCTGGAAATGGCCTACCCGTCCCTTCCAAAAAGTACACATTGACTTCTGTGATAAGGGGACAGACAAATTTCTTGTATTAATTGATAGTCATTCAAAGTGGATTGATGTTAAGCACATGTACAGTACTAATGCTGGTAGCACCATTGATGAATTAAGATCAATATTTGCCGAACATGGAATACCAGAAGAGGTAGTTTCTGACAATGGTCCTCCATTCCAATCATCAGAGTTTAAAAACTTCATGAGATTCAACAGTGTAAAGCATGTACTGACCCCACCCTATCATCCTGCCTCAAATGGTGCAACTGAGAGATCAGTTAGAATTGTAAAGGAAGCACTTTCCAAGCAGGTAATTCAAGGAACTGTAGGAAAATCAATGAAACACAGACTAGCAAATTTCTTACTCAGATACAGAACCACGCCACATAGTGTGACAAGATGTACTCCTGCAGAGTTAATGGTGAAGAGACAGTTGAGAACAAGATTAAGTTTAGTTAAGCCAAGTCTGTTTGAAGTTGTAGAGAGGAAACAAGCTCAACAAAAATTGTATCATGATAAGAGTTCCAGTGAAAGGGTGTTCAAGGTAAATGATAGGGTGAGAGTTAGGAACATGGCTAAAGGTTATGGTACTGTACATGCAAAGTGGATAACTGGTGTCATTGACAAGGTATGTGGATCTAGGACATATTTAGTGAAATGTGGTGACTCTTTGAGATATGTTCATGTGGATCACATCATTCAGGCACATGACGAGATGAATGTAGCACCAGGACATGATGATAAACTTGACACAGTTTCAGATGATTATCATCATGATGATGTCAAAGATGATGTTTCCCAGCATCCACTCACTGTGTCAACTGATTGTAGTGATGATGTGAGGGGGCGCATTCTTGGTCTGTCACCAATGTGAGGGGGCCCGACTCCCTCTCTGTTTCTACACCACCCTCATCTTATTTACTTCTCTTAGTTCTTACTCTACTCTGTTCCGTCACCTATTCTTGGGTAGCATGGACATTCTTTTGGTAGCATGGTCGAGGGTCTAGGCACGTGAGTATGGTAATTTTGGTATCAGGTCACTTGGATGGAAATAAAGGTAAAATACTGTGGGAGAAATGAATACTCCTATAATTCTCAAAGAACAAGTTTATTAATAAAATCAAAGGGGAAAATAGATGTTATAACACTCTCTGTGGACATATACTTCCACGGAGTAACCCAGGGGAGAACACTAGGGCTCGCGGCCTTTGTTATTGTGGAGTAGCCAGACACATGGCGGGTCTGGGGTCTGGCCCAACGAAGCCTTGGGGCACATTAATCCGGCCGCATCGGTGCCATCTTCTCATATATGATCCCGGCTGGACATCTAATACATCCGAGGCCGTTGTTGGATGATAGAGCGATTCAAGAATCACAATGGGATCGGGAGACAAACGGGAATCAGCGTCAGGGGACCTGTATGGGTGAAGGGACGGGCACTTACTAACGGTTGACATGCCCGCGGCGCCCTCACTCAAAACAGACCAGGGAGTCCACCTACTTCTATTCCGATGAATTAATTTACTGTACACTCTGACCTTGAAATTGAGACTATGAACTCATTTTCATTCTCTATTATCATCTTCACTAACAATGCTCTGACTCAGCTATCGAAAGCCAAATTAAATTGATTACAAAGGGTTAGATGGCAACAGGTCCCAACATACAGCGTCTACTCCCAAAGACCAAGACGGGGGAAACATAGAAAACGGGGAACGTTTCCACTGGGGGACTCGGAAGGTTTTGTGGACGTTTGAGCGTAATATGAATCCTTAAGGTTTTCAGGTTAGCCGTCATGACCATTACAATGATATGTTTGTCACTGATAATGCACAGAGTGCAAGTGAAACCCCTGTAAAACTTGATGGAGGGAATAGTCCTAGAAGATCAAACAGAGTTAGGAGACCTGTAATTAAATTAGACCTCTAATTATCTGAATTGTGAACGGGCCTTTCAAAACTGTTTATTTAGGAAGTTATATTTGTTGTGTTCTATTCCCTTCTTCCCTGCCATATGTAATTCTGTAAGTTTTGTTTATTTAGGATTTGTAGCAGCCATGCTCTCTTTTGAAAGGGAGAAATAGTGTTATATATATATATATATATATATATATATATATATATATATATATATATATATATATATATATATATATATATATATATATATATATATATGTTTATATGCTGCCTTTATTGAATTTATATATTATATATTATGTTACTTTTTACCAAAGTCAGAAAGTGCTTGTCATTCTCCCATTAAATAACGCAAGATACTACACTTGAGATTATCAGGGATACCATTGGCAGTCATTACCTGCTGCCTTTGATATTTTATTCATAACCCCACTGTTTTTTCCTGTCATATTACCTGCACCATCAGTTGTAATTCCTTTACAACTAGCCCAGCCCAGTTTGTATTTTCAAAATACACAATAATTTAACACTCTGTATATCTGTGACCCCAAAGTGTGTGTAGGTAAGGTCAAACAACAGAGTAAGTCTTCCAAAAAGTCATCTTTCCATGCATATCTAAAATTAACCAACAATGATGCAGTTAGATATGTCAGTACTTTCATCAAGTTGGATAGCAAATTCTTCACCAGACTGTAGATGTGAAACCAGCTGGAATTCTACATCCTTTGCAATAGCACTTATCTGCCGAGACACTGTTGTATCACCGAGAGGGAAGCATTTGATTTGATTTGCAAACTTATCAAGAACTGTACTCACTATATCCAGAGTGGATGGAAGAATAAGTTTATCAGCGTATGTCACATTTTCTTCTGCCGTGCGATAAGTAACTAAATATGGTGCCAGTTGTACTTTATCATTAAGGGTGGTTGCTTTACTAAGAAATTTTACTGACTACTTCATGTCCTCCTTTCTTCTCTGGAAGTACTCAAGTGGTTTGCCAATGAGTTCTCTGAACTTTTATTGACATAAAGTGTAACATAATCTAGGTACTAATATTCAAATGTTTACCTCCTTAACAGCTCTCTGTCAGCATCAGCCTTCAGTGAGATTGTGGACCTACAGCAGAGTGGTCAAATTGTATCTAACATAACGCAGCAGGTGATTAATGCCATAAGTATTGCCAGAGATCTACGGACTTTATGAACCTCACTTATGGTCAGTACAAAACTGATTATATGTTACATCAATTTAATTGTCAGTGGCCTAAGGTTAAAAATGCTTTGAAAGCATTTGAGGTGGATGTAAGGTAGATGATTAGTGGGTCTCATGTTTTTGACCTGACTTGTTATGTCCCCCAGTTTTTATTAGCTATTCTTTTGTTTGTGGTGGAGGTGGTGTGTGGATTAGTAGAGCCCATGTTATTGACCTGACCTGATGTTATGTAAGGTCACCCATTGTATATAAGCCTCTCTCAGTCCCTGCAAATTGAGTTGCCTCTGAAGATGTCTTGAATAAAGAGAAAACCTAAGGTGCTCCAGTGCCTCGCTGGGAGCCAACTGGGTGGTTGCTGGAACACTTTACTTCAGATGACACGTTTTTAAATCCCTGCCGACCCAGTGTACACATCAGTATTGGGGTAATGATAGCTCTCTTCACAACCAAATACAAGCCTGATATAAAATATCTGTTGGTGCAGCAGCAAAAGTCTCACTCTGAGTAAAATTTGCTTATTTTCCTTTCCTTGATTTTTTTTTGTTTTATAATATGAACCAAAGCTTTTCATTTCACTGTCACATTTCATATATTGGTTATTAGGTTCAGTTCTATTTGTAAATGATGTTATTTTTCAGTTGTCCTTTTAAAAACATTGGTATTAATTATTTTTTGAACAGGCTTTTTCTAAAATGCTTTCATTTATTTCATTCTCTCTCTCTGTTATACTTTTGTTAATAGTAAAAAAATGAATACACGTAATGATCAACGGGACTCCTCCTTTCTTCTAAAATGAAGGTCCATTATTATTGTCACGTAATTAATTAATTTTACCTCTTGTGAATTACATAAGATCATCAAGATTCGTCTTACTGATGTGAAAGTGTAAACCGATGTAGGACTTTTAATGCTAGACGCGAGTGTATTTTTTTTTTTTTTTTTGAAAACTCAATTTCCACCGAGTTGGAGGTACAGCCCAGGGCAAGAGGCCTACTAACCACAAAATCATTGCCATATGACAAAGCTTTTATTTTTTTTTTACGGAGTTGTGGTCACGGCTGTGATAAAGGCCAACCAGGGAGTGTAGTACTGTGATTTTAGGTAAATCAGTTCATAGTGTCATCAGTGACCGCGGAAGTTGTAAATAACTTAAAGTGAGCGCTAACTGGCAAGCAAGCTGGAAAGGCACCGTGCCAGCTAAAACCAAGTCGCGTTATAGGGGCCACAGAGACTTTAAATTTAATTTTGTTTGTGTGCTTTCTCAAGGACTGAAACTGTGCCTACAATACACCATTCACAGGGAGATACAGTGCACACAGTCGCAGAAGACAACTCTATAGGCAACAGAGAGTAGCTAAGTACTGTTCTTTTTTCTTTTTTTTTCTCTCTTTACTTTTTTTAAATAGGTGTAGATCTACACAGTCTGCCCCCCCCCCCCCCCCCCCACGACAACAACAACAACAACCATGAATATGACATGTGATTACTGCAGGGAGACGTCGGATATGGAGGATACAGGCCTGACTAATGCAACGTTTAGGACCTTACTAACTGCCGTAAAGCATGATTGCTGTTGCTGGTATTGCTCTGACTGCATAATCAAGGTGAATGAGGCAATTACAAGCCATAAGGGAACGAGTTCTCTAGGGACGAAAATGGATGAAGCTGGAGCCCTGCTGGTTGCCAAACTGGAGCAAGTTGGGAAAGAGATCCTTACTAAGACTGAGGAAGTAGCCGATAGAATGGAGGTGATTGCTAAGATGAGTTATGCTGACATATTAGCAGGGCCACGGGAAGGGGAGGGGAGTAATGCAGGATCAGAACAGATTCTACAGCAGATTGGGACTCTGAAGAAGTGTGTCGAAAAAATTAAAATTAACGGACCTACTGTTAGGGGAGAGGAGGAACAACGGGAATGTTTCCAGCGCAGGAACAATGTAATAGTTTTTGGAGTCCCTGAGAGCCAGGCGTAGGGAACTAAGAGTAATGTAACACACGATAAGATGTTGTTTCAACATATTTGTACAGAGGTTCTGAAGATTCCATCAACCCCTCAGGATGTGAGGAAGCTGGGACAAAAGCAGGGGGATAAGCCTCGCCTCCTCAGGATCACACTAGCAAGCGGGGAAGAGAAATGGCAGGTTATTCGGCAGGCAAAAAACTTAGCAAGGAGCTAGGCATTTCGGGATGTATTCATTCACCCAGATCGCATGGTAATGCAGAGGGAACAGCACGAGAAGCTCCTGCAGGGCTTGAAGCAGAAGAGGGAGGAGTCAAGGAGGAGCGGGGACAGGTGTACATGGGTTATACAGGTACTCAGGGGGAGGGTAGTGGAAGCAAGTGTGCCGACACAGGGCCAGGGGGCAGCAGTGCACCGTCCTCCCACTCTACCCCCCACCCGGGAGGTGGCACCAGCTCCTCCTACCGGACAGGAGGAGGCGAGCGCCTTGTAAACAATGACATTTCTAACCACACCCTGCAAAATACGGTGTACTTAGCAAATGCTGCAGCTTCTGAGAATGGAGGGGGGGGGGGGGGGTAATACTAAGAGCAGAGACGTTACCGAGAACAAATTTTGGCTTGAATGTCATGTACACTAATATTGACACGTTCCTTGATAAGAGAGAGGAGTTTGAAATACTACTGAAGGTACACCAACCAGATATTGTAGGAGTTGTAGAACTGTTATACAAGAACAGGAGAATCGACCCGGAGGAATGTGAGTGCAGTATTGCTGGATATGACTCATTTACGAACCTTTGTCAAGAAACTTGCAAGAGGGGTGTGGTTATTTATGCTAGGCAAGACCTTGGAGCCAGCCAGGCGAGGGTACAGGGAGAAGATGTTTTTGAAGAGTCCAAGTGGTGTAAAATTAAACTAAAGGGAAGGGATTCACATATTGTTGGTGTGAGGGCGCGTGTTTTTTCCACACCTACACCACCCTCAGCTTACTTACTTCTCTTATCTTAGTTCTTACTCTTACTCGGTTCTATCACCTATTCTTTTGGTAGCATGGTCGAGGGTCTAGGCACATGGGTATGGTAATTCTGGTATCAACTCACTTGGACGGAAATAAAGGTAAAATACTGTGGGAGAAATGAATACACCGAAAGTACTCTAAAAACAAATTTATTCATATGAAATCAAAGGGAAAAAGATATATTTTTAATCATATAACTACCAGGCTCAACTCCTGGGCTTATTGCAGAGTCAGTACTTTTTTCTTTACTTATTTTCTTATTTACCTATTTTCTTATTTCTTTACTCAACAGTAATTACTCAGATCTTACACTCTTACTGCACACAACCTTACCGGTGTTACATTACATGGCATAGCAGGACCAGTTCCTTGGCCCTACTCACAACACATAGTACATGGCACTCATTGTAGATTACTTTACTCAACATCCAAGTGGTACTTCTCAGTACAGTTACAAGACCTTACTCAACATACACGTTAATAATGAAATCAGCAGATACCTGGGTCCACTACCCAACATGGGATAATTATTTCCAACTAATTATCCCTAACATACATGTTACAACACTCTCTGTGGACATATACTTCCAGGGTGTGTCCCAGGGTAGAACACTGAGATTCACGACCGTTGTTATTGTGTGTGGTAGCCAGACACATGGCGAGTCTGGGGTCTGGCCCAACGAGGCAGTGGAGCACATTAATCAGGCCGCATCTGTGCCATCGTTTCATATATGGTCCCTGCTGGGTATCTACTACATCCAGGGCAGTTGTTGAGCGATGCAAGAATCACAATGGGATCTGGAACAAACGTTGGAGAGCGGCGTTAGGGGACGGACTGGGAAGCATGACAACACAAACAACTCTCTTGTCTAGACGACAAACATATTTACATTATATTACTTCTCTTACACTGGGTGAATGACAATTCATCTGTTAAAGTATGAACACTGATATTCACTACAATTGACTGAATTAACTGAATGGCTACACATAAACATACCTGGAACAAACGTTGGAAAGCGGCGTCAGGGGACGCTAGTCCTGTGCGATGCACCCATATATATATCCCTGAGTTGCCAGTGATCGCTACTCACGCAATGACAATAATCACAAACAAACTAACTGTTACTCATTCAAAGATGACCCTCAGTTGACAAAGGTCGGGCAAATTACTTGAGTTGATATACACAGACTAATTCAAGATCGAGCTTCCCAGGAGAAAGTGGAATAAACAACGCATTGATAACTGTCTTCACAAAGGCCGGACTCTAAGAGGGAACAAGTGTAGCGTCGATGGGGAAAAACACCTCTTCTTCTCAGGGGTCGCTAACACACTCATGTTTTGCGGTCGTGGTGTAATGGTCATGATAGAGCTAACCTGAAAACCTTAAGGATTCATATTACGCTCAAACGTCCACAAAACCCTCTTGAGTCCCCCAGTGGAAACGTCCTCTGTTCTCTGTTTCCCCCCCCCCCCCCCGCCTTTGTCTGTGGGAGCAGATGCTGTATGTTGGGACCTGTTGCCATCTAACCCTTTGTAATCAATTTAATTTTGCTTTTGATAGCTGAGTCAGAGCATTGTTAGTGAAGATAATAGTAGAGAATGAAAATGAGTTCATAGTCTCAGTTTCAACGTCAGAGTGTGCCGTAAATTAATTCACCGGAATAGGAGTAGCTGGACTCCCTGGTCTGTTTTGAGTGAGGGCCCCGCCGGCATTTCTACCGTTAGTGAGTGCCCGTCCCTTCATCCATACAGGTATGCCATTCCACTCTGTGTTGTAATTCGCCCTTCCTTAAGTGATTTGACCCAATTAATAGTTGACTGTGCAAGTGTTACAGTAACGTAGTTGATATGCTCTGAGTGAAGTCATCTTTACGTCTTTAACGTCCCCTGAAATGTAATGTTGTTGTCACCGTTAGTGAGTGCCCGTCCCTTCATCCATACAGGTCCCCTGACGCTGCCCCGTTTGTCTCCCGATCCCATTGTGATTCTTGAATCGCTCTACCATCCAACAACGGCCTCGGATGTATTAGATGTCCAGCCGGGATCATATATGAGAAGATGGCACCGATGCGGCCTGATTAATGTGCCCCAAGGCTTCGTTGGGCCAGACCCCAGACCCGCCATGTGTCTGGCTACCCCACAATAACAACAGCCCCAGTGCTCTACCCTGGGTTACTCCTTGGGAGTATATGTCCACAGAGAGTGTTGTAACATGTATGTTAGGGATAATTAGTTGGAAATAATGATCCCATGTTGGGTAGCGGACCCCTGCATATACTAGTGTCATTGTTTACGTATATGTTGAATAATCTACAATGAGTGCCATGTAATGTACCACCAGTAATGTTGTGAGTAAGAGTAAAGAAGAAGGAACTGAGTTTGCACTAAGCCCAGGAGGTGAACCTGGTAATCATATGATTAATACAAAATCTTTCCCCATTGATTGCATATTAATAAATTTGTTTTTAGAGTACTTTAGGTGTATTCATTTCTCCCACAGTATTTTACCTTTATTTCCATCCAAGTGACCTGATACCAAAATTACCATACTCACGTGCCTAGACCCTCGACCATGCTACCAAAAGAATGCCCAGGCTACCAAAAGAATGTCCATGCTACCCAAGAATAGGTGACGGAACTGAGTAGAGTAAGAACTAAGAGAAGTAGATAAGATGAGGGTGGTGTAGAAACAGAGAGGGAGTCAGGCCCCCTCACATTGGTGACAGACCAAGAACCCACCCCCTCACATTGGTGACAGCTCAAGAATCCGCCCCCTCACATTGGTGTGCAGCTGGGATGTAATTTATATGGTATAAAGGTCAGGAGGAATAAATGTGATACTGTGGGTAATTTCTGTGTTTAAATGTGAGCTGTAATAACCATTTCTCCGTGCATCTACCTAACCATGTCACTGTAACTAGTGAATATTTCAGAGTGCTAATGATCTTGTTAATTTTTCCCAGTGTACAGTATAGTGTAATTCTGTGCAAAATTTTTTTGAGGTTGGGGAGATGTTGAAAACAGTTCACGGCAAATACTTTATTTGGAGTTAGGTTAGAACATGGGCCTCGAGAAAATTAGAAATCTGTTTTAAAGTAAAGTGTACAGCAAAATGTATTGAAAAGTGTCTGAAAATGTCTGAAAACAGAGGTTAGCTACCTAATTTTTTTTGCAGTCTTTTGTGAAATCTCAGAAAAGTGTTGGTTGTATGCCAAGGTAAATTTTTTTTTTGGGTGCCTTTCTGCACTGGTACCATAGCAATTGTTGTGATCACTCGAGTTAATGCTATGTTATTTACAGACAATGAGGGACATTGATCATGTGCCGTGTTACGAGTGTTGTGGACAGTGTCGATTTCTGAGTGTACCGGAAGGCCATAATTATATTAAGGTTATGTAACAGTGTTATTTGTAATGGACATAATATGGATGTAGTTGTTTTAATTTTAATTGGAAGTGTTTTAGTTATAAGTTGAGGTTAGATTTGGGCAAGTGAATTTATTTATACAACCTATGTTGTGTTAGATACCCGAGTATTTTGTATTTTTTGTATTGTTTCTATTAGTATGATTTTTAGTGAATAGAGCATTAGTTTCTAGCAGTGTAGACTTACAGGCAATGTCATTAAGTGTGTTTTATGTTTATTTGAGATCTAATACATGTATAATTTCAGCAATTGCTTTGATGAGTTGAGGACTCTATGGTGATATGGACATCTGTATAAGAACGCAATCTTTGAAAATTGATTGGTGAAAGTACATGTAAGGACCCCCCGTTTGTGAGTACAACAGAGTACATTGTGAAGTGATAAGTGTTGAAATCATTGCAACTGAAAAGACAGTGAATATTTGTTGAGTACTGAGGGGACAGTCTCGTAAAATATTACAGTATTACCACTTTATTTTGTGAAAGTGACACTCAGTAATGGAAATGTCTGATTCTTTTTTAAATTTGATTTGTTATAGTACGGTGTAATTCCGGAAGAGTTAATACAGTGTTGCACCCTACAGAGATTGACAATAACAAGTACCATTGCCTTTGAGTGTGCACAGTAAGTTTGTCTTGAAAAGTGACAACAAAGTACAAGTTCACATTTCAGTATTATTACTACGGGTCATGAGTAATAAGTTGAGTAGAAAGTTGTGCAATAATTTTGAGCCAGTATTTCAAGTGTTCTCATGTATTAGAAGGACAGTTAGGCAGTAATCCATTTGTTTTTGAAAGTGTGCACTGTGCCTGTGTTGTGTGGTACAGTGAGTAGTTGTGACCTCCAGGCATGATGGCCGTCACAAGAGAACAATTCAGGGCAGTCAGCTCAGAACTTGTGTCCAGTAAGTTGGTGTGTAGACTTGAGAAGTGTGGGGGTGGAGACATGTTCATTCTCAGGAATGACACCCAGGTTTCACCACCAGTTGCTTCATCAGGTGCATGGCCGATGGACAAGGAAGTGTAGAAAAGAAGAGTGTGGAATGCCTCTCTTGCTAGTTATGTGAGAGACGAGCATCAGTGTTACCGAGATTTCTTTAAAGGGCTGTAGACTTTGACTGGAAGGAATTGATTGTTGACATGCATGGTGAAGAGTGATGTTTTGCATACATGTGTTGCAATTGAGAAGTACAACTGGTAAGTGAGTACGTTGTTTGCCATGTGAGTTGGGAATGTTTGGGAGTGTGTGATTTTTTTTTCTTTGATTTTTTTTTTGAAGGGGATTGTCAAGTACAGTAGACACAGAGATTGGAAGATGGATTGGCGGTTATGCAATCATCTGATGGGTATCTGTTACTAGTTGAGTAAAGATACCAGTTGAGAGTTCTCAAGTTTTGCCGGTAAAGCCCTAGCTAGGCTTATTGTGGATGTGTATAGGAGTAATGTTCGTGACTTTCAGGTGGAGTCAGGCCTCGACAATGGCGCTGATCTTACTACATGGCTAATGCCATAAGTACAGACAGTTTTTGGTTTGGTGGTGTTCTCATGAGGACCGTTTCGTTGGCATTGAATTCTTGGGAATACCCGCTCGTTCGGAGTCCCTTGAATGGTGCTGCCTCTCGCGAGTGCGACACAACTCTTAAGATTAAGAGCAACATGTCATTCCTTCGACTTGATGGGGTCTGTTCATCTACATCCTAGCTTGAGAAGTCTAAGTTAAATCTCAGTGGTGTCGAGTAAGCATTTGATCAGTCTCCTCTTTGAACTATGATATGAGAAACGGTGTCTTCAGAGTTTGTATTGTGTAACAAATTTTTTATGTTATGTATGTAACCCCATTTTTTGTTTTTTCTTTATTGGTGCATTATTTTCCTATGTATGTTTAATTACTTGTATTTTGTTTCCCTATGCCATGTTGTCAATGATAATGGATTAATTTTTTTTTTTGCTACTCTTTATCCCATGTATGTTACCATTGTTTGTTTTTATTTTGTATGATTTTGTACCAGATACCTGTAAGAGTCCTGATGTGTTTTACGAGTGTATGTAGGGTGAAACCGTGACGAAAGGTAACAGTTGTTTAAAGAATCTGTGTAATTACCGTACATGTTTTGCGAACGTTACTGCGTAATATAAATCTTGGGGAAGGGGGAAGCTTTGTAATGGTCATGATAGAGCTAACCTGAAAACCTTAAGGATTCATATTACCCTCAAACGTCCACAAAACCCTCTTGAGTCCCCCAGTGGAAACGTCCTCCGTTCTCTGTTTCCCCCGCCTTTGTCTATGGGAGCAGACGCTGTATGTTGGGACCTGTTGCCATCTAACCCTTTGTAATCAATTTAATTTTGCTTTTGATAGCTGAGTCAGAGCATTGTTAGTGAAGATAATAGTAGAGAATGAAAATGAGTTCATAGTCTCAGTTTCAACGTCAGAGTGTGCCGTAAATTAATTCACCGGAATAGGAGGAGCTGGACTCCCTGGTCTGTTTTGAGTGAGGGCCCCGCGGGCATTTCTACCAGAGTGAGTGCCCGTCCCTTCATCCATACAGGTATGCCATTCCACTCTGTGTTGTAATTCGCCCTTCTTTAAGTGATTTGACCCAATTAATAGTTGACTGTGCAAGTGTTACAGTAACGTAGTTGATATGCTCTGAGTGAAGTCATATTTACGTCTTTAACGTCCCCTGAAACGTAATGTTGTTGTCACCGTTAGTGAGTGCCCGTCCCTTCATCCATACAGGTCCCCTGACGCTGCCCCGCCTGTCTCCCGATCCCATTGTGATTCTTGAATCGCTCTACCATCCAACAACGGCCTTGGATGTATTAGATGTCCATCCGGGATCATATATGAGAAGATGGCACCGATGCGGCCTGATTAATGTGCCCCAAGGCTTCGTTGGGCCAGACCCCAGACCCGCCATGTGTCTGGCTACCCCACAATAACAACAGCCCCAGTGCTCTACCCTGGGTTACTCCTTGGAAGTATATGTCCACAGAGAGTGTTCTAACATGTATGTTAGGGATAATTAGTTGGAAATAATGATCCCATGTTGGGTAGCGGACCCCTGCATATACTAGTGTCATTGTTTACGTATATGTTGAATAATCTACAATGAGTGCCATGTAATGTACCACCAGTAATGTTGTGAGTAAGAGTAAAGAAGAAGGAACTGAGTTTGCACTAAGCCCAGGAGGTGAACCTGGTAATCATATGATTAATACAAAATGTTTCCCCATTGATTGCATATTAATAAATTTGTTTTTAGAGTACTTTAGGTGTATTCATTTCTCCCACAGTATTTTACCTTTATTTCCATCCAAGTGACCTGATACCAAAATTACCATACTCACGTACCTAGACCCTCGACCATGCTACCAAAAGAATGCCCCGGCTACCAAAAGAATGTCCATGCTACCCAAGAATAGGTGACGGAACTGAGTAGAGTAAGAACTAAGAGAAGTAGATAAGATGAGGGTGGTGTAGAAACAGAGAGGGAGTCAGGCCCCCTCACATTGGTGACAGACCAAGAACCCGCCCCCTCACATTGGTGACAGCTCAAGAATCTGCCCCCTCACAGTGGAGTTTAATGAGAATCATTAGTTAAATAGATCAGCAGTCAACGTGACCATGACATCTGGTGTATCTATAGATCCCCAAACTGTGGCCCACTAAATCAAAGGAACTTAAGAACCTTAATAGACAACTCAGCGATCCTCAATCCTACCCACCTCCTTATCATGGGGGATTTAGCTATGGCGACATCGACTGGAGAAACGAGTCCACCTCAAATGACTTGAATAACCATGCTACTCTTTTTGTAGAAACTCTGAGAGATAATTTTCTGTTCCAACATGTTAGAGACCCGACAAATTACAGAGGGGAGCAAACACCCAAGCCACTTGACCTCATCATAACAAACGAGGAGGGTATGGTGTCCAAACTGGGACACCTTGCCCCAGTTGGCACCAGTCACCATATAGTGTTGTCATTTAGATTTAACTGTTACCTAGTTCAGGATAAGGCCAGGCGAAGGTGCAAATGTTACAAGGGAAATTTCAATGGGATGAGGGAAAAAGATGAGGGGTATCAACTGGCCTGACTCGTTAAGGTACAAGAATGCAGACACTACGCTGAATATCATAACTAGTAAAGTGACCCATTTGATCGATAAATATATACCCAAGACCAAACCCAGTGCTTCTAGGAATACGAGGGGATCCCGACACATGAACCATGCGGCGGTCGACAAAATTAAGAAGAAACCCTAGAAATTCAGGACGTTGGTTGGGTGAAGCGATGAGCAAGACAGGAGGATGTATGCAAGAGCCAGAAACCAAGCAAAGATACATTTTAGAAGCGCTGAAAAGGAGTTCCAGAGGCTGGTTGCAAGCGAGGCCAAGTCAAACCCAAAGTTGTTTTACCTCTATGCAAAGTCAAAATTGAAAACGCGGGATGGAGTATCAGACCTTGGGCTTGAATATGGTAGTTACGCAGATTCTGACCAGGATAAAGCTGAGGCATTGAACAGCTTCTTTTCCTCAGTGTTCACAAGGGAGGATGCGATTAACCTTCCTGCGTTTGAGGACAGACCGCTCGACACACCACTGACCCACATTGTGTTCACAGAAGAGGATATTAGAAATAAACTGTCCAGGCTAAAGGTCCATAAGAGTCCCGGATCTGACATGGTGCATCATAGAATGCTAAGAGAGTTGTGCAATGAGCTTTCCGAGCCTATGAAGATCTTGTTTTGCAAATGCCTGGATGAACAAATGGTCCTCAGTGAATGGAAAGTGGCTTATGTGAGTCCTATCTTCAAGAAGGACGATCGTCACTCCACGAACAACTATAGACTGGTGAGCCTGACCAGCATAATATGTACAGTACTTGAGAGTAATATTAGAGATGCCGCAATGGAACATCTTATACGAAACAACCTTGTAAAAGATTGCCAACATGGTTTTATGCCGAGGTGCTCCTGCTTAACACAACTGCTCAAGGTATTGGATATTTGGACCCATATTCTGGAACGGGGTGATAATATCGACAATATTTACCTAGATTTTGCCAAGGCTTTCGACATGTACTCCACGAAAGGCTGAAAATCAAACTGGAAGGGTACGGAATTCGGGGAAATGTCCTAGCGTGGATAGAAAACTTTCTATATGACCGCAAGCAGTGTGTGGTGATTAATGGCACGAAATCGTCATCTGTACCTGTCACAAGTGGGGTACCACAGGGCAGTGTATTGGGCCCGCTGTTGTTTGTTTGTTTCATAAATGACATGCCTGACGTTGTACACTCCTCCATACAAATGTTTGCCGATGACGCCAAGTTATTTCGGGAAATTAAGAACCAAGCGAACTGTGACGAGCTGCAGAAGGACCTCTGTGGGCTCCAGGAATGGTCGAAGAATTGGCTGCTGAGATTTAATGTCACGAAGTGTAAGAGGATGCACCTGGGGCGTACCAACGGTAAAGAGGCGTATCATATGTCCCAACGGGATGAAGAAACTGCACTAGTTGAGACTATATGTGAGAAGGACCTTGGTGTGTATGTTGACAATGAGCTGAAGTTCTCGGGCCATTGTGAGAAGAAGGTAAATTAGGCAAATAAATTATTGGGTCTTATAAGAAGGTCGTTCAGATATCTAGACGGTCTGTCCCTCCTAATGATCTTCAGGAGTGAAGTGCTTCCCCATCTGGAGTAGTGTCACCCTGCCTGGTCCCCGAGATATACTAGGGATTGTCAGTTGGTTGAAAATGTTCAAAGGAGGGCCACCAGACTGGTGCCTGCACTTCGGCACCTCAGCTACCCTGAGAGATTGGAGCGCCTGAACTTGCCTAGCTTATACTACAGACGGGTAAGGGGGAACCTAGTTGAGGTGTATAAGCATCTCAGGGGGCACTACTCAGTTGAGTGTCCTTACTTGGAGCTGGCGGACGCTCGCCCCACAAGGGGTCACAGCTCAAGATTGAAGAAGCCGCAAGTCCAGAAAACTGTGAGGGCAAACTTTTTCGGAGTGAGGGTTGTGAACTCTTGGAACAATCTACCAGAGAGTGTTGTGACGGCACCGAGTGTGAGCTCTTTCAAGACAAGACTTGACCAACACTGGAGCGGGTTCAGGTACATTCATGAGCCGGTGCATGCCCAGTATTTGCCAACAGTGCGTGACAGAGACGTGACCAATCGCCCGGGCGGCTAGCGAGCCGATCTTTTGGTGAAGAAGATAAATGAAAAGGAAAAGTAATCAGTGACGTGACCAATCGCCCAAGCGGCTAACAAGCCGATCAGTGGCGAAGAGGATAAAACTAAAAGTAAAAGGGAGGCACAGAAGAGAGGAACAGCACTCCCTAAAATATAAAGGGCAATGTACTGTACTAGAGAAAATATAATCTTAAAACAGACCACCAGTGGGTAAGTATAAATTAAATTGTATTGGTGTATCAGATCAGTCTCACTGAAATATGAGACAGAATGAAAATATAATTTCGGTGCAAAAGTTATCAGAGAAAAATGTAGTCAGGGTCAAAAGTTCGCCCCCTCCCTAAATGAAGCAGCATCGACCCCAAACAAGATACAACAGTTTGGATAAGTCAGTTCAGAGACTCATTCCCGTGACTCATTTTCTCCGCAGGGAGTGAAAATTGGTCCATGACTGCATCAAACACTTACAAATGTCATGCAAATTTAAAGATCTATTAGAATAAGGTGGACAGAGTAGCTGGAGCACAGACCAAAGTGATAAAGGAAGTAACAAACAAAATTTACACTCCACTTAAACTCCTATTCGGTAAATCCTTGGATCAAGGTACAGTGTTTAGGGACTTGAAATCAGCCAATGTCACCCTAGTTTACAATAAGGGTAGAAAAAGCACAAGAGAAAACTATAGGCTGATCAGCCTAACATCACATACAGTACAGTACAGTATAAGAAAATTGTTGGATTAAATATTAAGGGATGCCATGTCATCATCCATCACCTGACAAAACACAGTCTTATCAATGCATCACATCACAGTTTCATGGAGAAAATCCTGCCTGAGCAATACTCACTGTCCTTCAAATGGTAACAGGCGAAATGGACCAAGTGTAATGACCACGGCCATACACATCAGTTAACGTAAAATCAGACGATTCATATTACACTCAATAGCTCACAAAACATGTAGCTATGCTTTCTTATTGGAGTTCCCCAACTGAGAAGTCCGCTTTCTCATCGCTTCAGAACGTCTGAGTCCTCCGTTTTGTCTCAATCTTGAATGCACCCAAGACTTCATTATTCCTTAGTAATGACAGAATTTGAAATTGCAACTGTGTTTATAGTTGGAACATTCAAGATCCATTGTGAGTGGTGTTGAAAGCTTCAACTGTCCTTATTGTTAGTAAAACTTGTCAAGTAAGTGAGTGTCGAGTTTGTCAGTTAGAGTGGCCTATTTTATGTCGTTCAGAGGGATATCCTGTATTTCCGATCGCTACTGAAGTTATATTATTTTGCCGCCCAAACATCAGGGAATCTGATGTTTATAGTTTAGTTAGTGTCAGTTGTCTATTTTAGAAAGTCATTAATCTACTGAACAGTTTCTGTCAAACTCATAATCTCCAAGACTTAACGGCTGGTTTAACCTGGAATGTGGTCTGCGGTCAGGCAAGTAGAGTTGTTAGTGCACATATAACTCCATTTCACCTCTTTCCTGACAAACTCAATCTCTGATTAGATCATAAAGATAGACGTAAAATATTAGCCTGACCTGTGACACTGACGGTCACAGCTAGGTGTCCAGCGACCACTTTGAATAGAAGGTCTATTGTTTGTAAGATTAGTCTTTCTAGTAGGGATATGGCCCCAGGCTCGTATATATACGAAGGCACGAGGAAAATCACCCTCTTGTGATTTCTCCTCCACGCATCTCCAGGCGCTGTTTGTGTGTTGGCAACACTACTGAGGTTCGGGAGCCGCCTATGGGCAAGATAGCTCTCGAAGGATGTCTTTAAGGTGGCGAGATTAGAATCCCAGGGCGTGATTCCTCGGCAGTGGCCATAACCGACACTGCCACGAGTCAACTCTCCCCGGGTGCACTGGCGGTCGCTGGAAACAACTGTGCCCCGCTGACTCCGTCTGGTGATTGTTGTCCATCTATTGTTCTGAGTTATTTGCATGGAGCAGTATCGGTCCATTATTGGGGATAACTAGCAGAAATATAGTATCCCAGGTTAAATATTGAACCACTGACTAAGAGTTAAAAGTGCCATGTTGTTCCTTGCGAACTAACAGGAAGTATTGTATGATGCTATAATTGTAGAATTTGTCCAGTGTGTTATGTATTTATCGGTAGTGACCATAAAATAATAAACTGAGTGTATTATGTTATAACCAAGAATTGAAGATGTAATTTGTTACTTGTAAAAGTAAGACCTGAGGGTCCAGTGTTATCTAACCATGTGTAATAATTCCTGAATCTTACATGTCAGAGGAATAATACAACAGTTGTCTAATGAAGTAATGAGTAATTGAAGTTGTTAAATGATAAAATTAGTACTTGGAATTGTTTAATAATATAATAAGTACTTGAAATGTTTCATGAGTTAATTAGTAATTGCGGATCTGTTTTGTCAATGGTACAGTAAGACCTGAGGGTCCAGTCTCTTCTGAATAAACTTAATAGTTCGTTAATGATGGATTGCCGTTCTATCTTTTGATTGGTACAGTAAGACCTGAGGGTCCAGTCTTGTCTGAGTGAATTAAAGTAACATCTTATTCACTCGCTGTGTTAACAAATATTGAATTAGTTATTTACAAGTATCACCACTCTATTCCTTCTAAACATTGGTTCCCAGAAAATAATACTTACTCACGTGCCTATAAACACTCTACCACACTACCCAAAAGCTTTCCATGAGTTATGTTATATTCTAATAAAAGTCTGGGTGGTGGCAGGCTACCGTTGTAAGTATAATAAGTGTTGTACTAAGAATAACATGGTTCCCCAGACTAATCCATGTATGAGAATATAAGTAAAAACAGAGTATACTTCAGAAAGGTAAGGACATTGAAATTTAGAACATATAATATTATATATGAAAAGAAATGAAATACTTGGAAACTATAAGCTGAGAAATATCAGAATTACTTATATAAGAATATAAGAAAGAATATATGGTATATATACATAAAGAATTGAATAATAATAACAGAAAAGAATAACTGGATGATAAAATATGAAGTAAAGAACTCGGCCCATTACACAAGGTCTACCAGTGGATGTGTTGTATATGGATTTTTCTAAGACATTTGACATGTCCCACATGCACGACGAGCCTCTAAGATCCAGGCACAAGGCATCACAGGCAATTTATTGAAGTGAATATACAGTTGACTCTAAGACAGGCAACAAAGGGTGGTATTAAATGGGGTAAATTCACATTAGAAAAAGGTTCTGTCCTTGAACCCACCCTGTTTATTAGCTACATTAATGACATAGAGGAAAGTATATTTCCATATTGTCAAGATTGTGGACAACACAATGATATTTGGGAAGGCACCAAGTCAAGATGCTGTCACAACCAGGCAAAAAGATCTGCTGTAACATGTAAAGAAATACATGAGTCAGTTATCAGCACAATCACTATCAGTTATACAAAAATGTGGAGTAATGTGGATAATTAATTGATAATAAAAATAAGAAATTACTAAATGTGGAGTAATGTGGATAATTAATTGATAATAAAAATAAGAAATTATTAAATGTGGAGTAATGTGGATAATTAATTGACAATAAAAATAAGAAATTATTTAATGTGGAGTAGTGATGATAATTAATTGATAACAAAAATAAGAAATTACTAAATGTAAAATATTTTTTTAGTTAAGGAATCCCAATAAAAGAAAGGTCAAAGAAAAAATTTCTGTGATGAATCTCAATTATTCAGAGAAATAAAGATTAAGGAGGTGGTGGTACACTACAAACCCAATGATGTTAGAAAGTCAATTTGTCAGCCCATAACCACGCCAAAGTCAGCAGCCACATGCAACATCAGTTGCAGCACAGCTTGAGTTAATTCTTGTTTCAGGTAATTTTTAACTGCTTACGATATGTGCACCACCGTTACCTGAAATTGACGCTCTAAGTCTCTACCAGGAATTGTGAAGCTCGTCGATGCTCCCTTCTTACTAAGATCTGACGTCAGGGACTGGTGATGTACTGCTCACATCATTGTCATTCCTAAAAACCCACTTTAATTCCTATTGCGCTACATAACATTCAAATCCACCGCGATTGTAGAATCTCAGAGAATGGGTCATTGATAAAGACTAACTCACCTAATGAATGTTGCGGAATTATTTGATGAATTGTACCCAGCTACGGGTTTATAATATTAATTGTATGTATTCATAGCATTAAGGAGAACTCAAGGTACCTATAGGATTAGGGTGTGTCATAGGAGGGAAGATCAGCTAAAACTAATGGCCCATCACTTTTTTGGTAGATTTTAGTGTATATAAACAGAAAATAATTTCAGTTTCAATATTTTGCAACCTTTTGCTAGGTAAATTTTAGCGTGAAATTTATCGAAAATCTAACGTACAGCTGCATTAGTGCATTACAATTAAATAGTGAACATTGCTTTCTGACTTCATTCTTTAACAACCCAACTAACAATATTTTTTTCTGTTTCAGATTCTGATGCATTTATAACTTGATAATATTTGCGATGGCTGCTTGTGTCAGGACGAGGAACCAAAAATCCAGCCATCTCAGTCACTATCTTGGGTCTGGGAGAGAGCTCCTGAAGTCGGAGTTGCCTACATTGAGAGATGCTTTGAGATACGGTGTTTTAATCAGGCAAATCAGTGAAAAGAACCGAAGAACTTACACAAACAAAGGCATTGCCAGTGATATGACCAAAGCTGTCTTGGCACAGTACACTCTGGCTAACGCTCAGTTCAAGCCTCCAGTCATAACAAGTCAGAAGAAGATTAGTGAGAGACTGCTAGCCAGTTGGGAAAAGGCAAGAGATATCTCTCTTGGAAGAGGAAAACTTGCAGTTAAGGACAGCTTTGCCAAGCAACTGGACCAGTTATTTGACATAATTACTTGCAAGTGCCCAATTGTTCTCTGTCCTGAGTTTGGATGCGATCGTGACTGTAAATCCGAGGCCCACATCTCCTGTATTTGCAAGCGTGAACTGAAGATTCCTGTGATCGAACTGGTATTTGTCAAAGCACAGAGAGAGAAGACTGGCAGTATAGGGGCTCTCATGATTTCTAGCCAAGATATTCCGGAGTCCAAGAGACAGGAGGCTACCACAGAGAGACAGAAGAGGAGAAGAGTTGCCGAGGAAAAGAGACTTGAGAAGGCCCAGGGTGAGGTAAAAAAGGTCGATGATTGGAGTCAAGGTGATTCAGAGTTTAATGACTTCCCCATGGCTGATCCGAGTGCTGACCAGGAGAATGGTGACTTTGTCCCTAACCCAGAAAATAATGATCCCAAACCTTCCAGGCATAAGATTCGAAATAGGAAAGATATCCCGAGCATAGCTCTGGCCAGCATGCGACACCACACTGGTCTCAGAGAAACTGCAGAGATAGCAACAGCTGCCTGGATTGACGGTGGTTTGATAACACCTGATGATGTTCACCTGGTGATAGATCATAACAAAGTAAGGAGAGCTCAGGAGAAACTTGTCAGTAACCTAGAAGAGGAGTTTGATAAGGGGATAAGAGAAAATGGAATCAATTGTTTGTTCTTTGATGGGAGAAGGGATGACACTAAAGTGTTCATGAAAGTTGGAGATTCTGACAAGTTGTTCCCTGCCATGGTGAAGGAGGAACACTACTCCTGCTGCAGTGAACCAGGAGGGAAGTATTTGTGGCATTTCACTCCAGAGAAAGATGACATCAGGAAACCAGCTGAGATAGTGGCAGATAACATTGTGAACTGGCTCAGAGAGAGGAACGTCGACCAGACCCTGCAGGCCATTGGAGGGGACAGCACCAACACGAACACAGGGTGGCAAGAGGGGGTCATACAGTGGATAGAGCGGAAGATTGGGAGGAAGCTGGTCTGGATTGTTTGTGACCTCCACACCAACGAATTGCCACTCAGACATCTGATCCAGGAGCTTAATGGCAAGACTCTTTCAAACAACAGATGGTCTGGTCCTCTTGGCAAGATGCTGGACTCTGCCACTGAGTTAGAAATAAATCCGAGCTTTGAAAATATCACAGTTGGCCCTCCACTCGTTGAGCTTGCACATACTGTCATTGACGACCTGAGTACTGACCAGTACTATGGTTACATGATTTGCAGTGCCATCAAAACTGGGGTCATGCCTGATAGACTTACTTACCTGCAGATAGGTCCAGTCTCACATTCTAGGTGGCTCACAACGGCTCTCAGGTTCTGCAGAATTTGGGTCGCTCATCATAAACTGAAAGGGAACCAGCTTCACAACCTGAGACTTATTGTCCAATTCATCGTGAGTGTCTACTTGCGAAATTGGTTCAACACCAAGGTCAAGTCATCGTTCTCCGAAGGTCCAATGCATGTTCTCTTCCAGCTTGAGCTCCTGAGGAGTCAGCCAAGGAAGGTTGTTCAGATTGTGGAGCAGACTGTGAGGAGATCTTCCTGGTATGCTCATCCCGAGGCAGTTCTGCAGACAATGCTCTGCAGTAAGGATGAGGGGGAGAGAAGAGTGGCAGTCAAAAAGATCTTGGATATGAGACTTATGAGAGGATCTGGGCATGACGAATCAGTTGGTGACGTTTCCTTCAGGGTCAGGAAGACTCCTGAAGTCAATCTAGGTGCCAAGACCCTCACTGATCTCATAGATCTGGATAACATCCAGGCTGGCAGTGAGCCCCCTCTTACCTGCAGCCTCACCAATGTTCAAGTCAGAGCTTTCCTGGACAACCCCATGCATGTCCCTGCCTGGCCCTCGCACACCCAGAGTATAGAGCGTTGTGTACAGCAAGTGAGCGAGGCCAGCAGTCACGTGTACAGCCAGGAGAGGAGGGAAGGCTACATCCGAGCTCAGGTGGTCAGCAGGGAGGAGATGAGTAGAAACAGAAGCAAGAAAGACATGTTCTCTATGGTGTGCAGCAACACCGGGTCGTAGTAGTAAAACCGGTTTTTGTATTTGATGATTTTGTTTTCTAAAGGAATATTACATTTAATAAATGTGTCAAGATCATTCGTTTCACTATTCTGGATCATTTTCATCCTAATAAATTAACCTGATACATTTACTTTACTTTAAATAAGCTATTTAGTGGTGTTGGTAAAAGGGTGGGAATACTGAATTTTCATAAGATTTCAAGTTAAAATTTACCTAGCAAAAAATGAAAACTTTTCAAATCTGAAGATATCACATGATTCTGCACATAGAACTATATCATTAATACCATGGGCCGATTTTTCAAACTCAAAAAAAAAAAAATTCGCCTCCGTATGACACACCCTAATATAGGATGGTTGTGAGAGTCCAATTGATCTGGGCTAGTGTACTATCCGGACTAAGTGTGGATCGTGGTTTGAAGTTCATACTATTTACGTTTGTGAATGTTTAGTGAACATAACTTCCGCAGATATCAGACGAAAATACCTGAGTGGGTAGCTGGTTAGCTATCCCTAAGAGGGGAGACGTGTTTTTCCCACTCGTTTTATACTCATGATCCCTCTATAAGTCCCTCCCTTGTGAAGACAGTTGTCAATACGTTTATTCCACTTTCTCCTAGCAAACTCAATCTTGAATTAGTTATGTAGATCAACTCAAGTAATTCGCCAGACCTTCCTCAACTGAGGGTCATCTTTGAAAGTGTAACAGTTGGTTTATTTGTGATTTCTGTCATTGCGTGAGCTAGCCATGTCTGGCAACTCAGGGGTATATGACCAAGGGCGAGACGGGAGATCAGCCTCCCATAACGCCGTCCAACTTCGTTGTCCTACAGGTATGTAGATGTATTCCCTAGCCATTCAGTTTGATTCAGTCAATTGTAGTGAATATCAGTGTTCATGTTGTGACAGTGTAATTGTTATTCATCCAGTGTGAGAAGAAATATAAAGTAAATGTCGTCTGACGCTGCGAGACGAAGGATTTGTTGTGATTGTGTTGTCCATGCTTCCCTCCCATAACGCCGTCCAACTTCGTTGTCCTACAGGTACAGTGGGGGCTTAATTGAAACCCACCTGTCGCTCGGAGCCGGTGGATATTCAGCATTGATCAATTTATGAGCGATGGCGCTGATTCGGCATGATTAATCTGCTCCACTCTACCTCATGGAGCCAGACCTCAGACTCGCCATGTGTCTGGCTACCACCGATCACAGCAACGGTCGTGAGCCCCAGTGTCCTACCCTGGGACACTCCCTGGAAGTTATATGTCCACAGTGTTGTTGTATGTATTTGGGATAATTCTGGACTAAGTATTCTATGTTGGGTAGTGGACCCATGTATGAGTTGGTTTTAGTAATAACATGTTGTGTGTTGTGAATGCAGCTCATATGCCCTACCAACAGTTAGTGAAGTATCATATGTAAGTTGTCATGTACAGTATGTAATGAAATGTATCACCAGTAATATGGGTGCAGTAAAAGTATCCACTTGGGTTGGCAGTTGAGAGAAACCAAGGAATTGTCATGTAACACCAGTAAGGTTGTGAGTAATAAGAGTAGTACCTGAGTAATTTGCAGTTGAGTAAAGCCTAAGAGTCGCCTTGGAGTTATATGTGAATAATATATTTTTTCCCCACTTTGATTCCATTTTAATAAACATTTTCTTAGAGTAAATTTAGGGGTATTCATTTAACCACAGTAGTTCACCTTTATTTCCGTCCAAGTGACCCTGGTATCAGAATTACAATACCCATGTGCCTAGACCCTCGACATGCTACCAAAAAGAACTGAGGTTATGTAGAAACCATTGAACTGAAGTACAGTAGACAGAACAATTGAAAGAACTAAGACATGTTATGGTTTCACCCTTCTTTCCCCTTATCGATCTGGTCAATGAAAAACCTAACCCAATGCCTAGTCCACTCTGCCCGCTACCTAACGAGCTACATACTGCCCAAAGGGGTCTGGTGGCAACAACCCTTAGAAATTAAGCAAAGAGTTAAGTTATCCCCTTAGACTTAGTGACCCCAGATCTGGCAGGATAGTGAGTCTTAGCCATACATATTGGAAGACCATTGAAGCCCTGAAAAAGCCAATGTATTAACCAAAAATACTATATGCTGTCTTCAAAGATGTTTATGTAAAAATATTCACTCCCTCTATTAGCAAAACATTGTCTCATTCACTGTAATGAGGGTAATGTATAAATTAGTCTGCTAATGGCATGATCACCATAAGACTAATAAATTACGGAAAAGTCTAACAGCATGAGGATTAGTCGTGTCCCAGCAATGTCATTATACACCTGGGATGACAGACCTTCTGAGACTAACTCCTAACAAATGTGTCCTTAGAATCATTTGATCATGTGTCCATCAATCAATCACCAACAACACTCATAATAAACCTCATAAAATGCACCAGAAAATTGTTGTATATTTTAATTGATATATAGACAGTATTATCAATCAAAGATAGACAAAACCTGTTGAGCAGAACCAACCAGTTATAAATGGATCAACTCTCCTTATACAGTACATCATTGGTACAGTTATATGACATTCTGCTGCAAGTTGCTAGAGGAGTCACACACACACACACACTGTACTGTATATGTAAATGAACAGTATTAAACTCAGGTACGAAGGTGCACTACCCTTAATATACAGAATAATCTAAGTTGTTTGATGATAAAGTAGTTTAGCAGAAGTTGTGGCTGTAAGTCATGACCTATATAACACACACATAAGACTACTGTGTACTGACCTGCTTCCTATAGTGGTTAAGTTGCTCCTGTGTATCAGGTTGGAAGTTTATGTCGTAGGTGCCGTATATCATCAGGGCAGTGGCATGAATCATGTCCTCTGTGTGATCCAAGTTGTACGGGAACCTAGAATGAGGAGATCCGTCAACGTTCAGTGAATCTACTCCATAAATATCTGTACAAGGATAAACTTAACGCTTGGTTTCTATAATTCATCAACTGATTTAAAGCTGGAACTTAGTTTTCTCTGATGCTTTCATTGAACCACCTTACAAAATTCACAAACATTTTACAAGCAATCAAAAGCAATGTCATAAGCAATCTCTCTAGCATATGTTAACTGTGTTTAAGGTTCCACTTTAAATTACTCTTGCACTTGTGATCAACAACCACACATATTCACATCTAAATAATATAAGATCAAACCTCAGTTGGTCCAGACCTCCACAGGATTAAGGTATCTATGTTCATTTATTGTATCTACAACAAAAGTGAAGAATGTTCAAACTACATGCAGCACAAGACATAAATTGTCGAGGCTATCATTATTTTACAGTCAGAGGGGCAACATCTGCTCATAAATGCTGTATTGCAGTGTTCGTTCCATTTAAATTTAGTTCCTTTAGCTAAAACTCTTGTCATGGGCACAGCAATGGTAGAAAAGTTATCACAACCTGAGGTAATACCTGATCATATCCAAGAACCTCAATAGTTCCTTCCTTGTCTTAGGGATGGTGAAATTCACTACCTTAGTCGCTGTTAGGTTACATTGCCTTACCCAACAACAATCCCTATGGATTCCACTAGGGTCTTGCAAAAATCACTATTCCTCAAGTTAACTGTCATATTACCTTCATCTAGCCTGTTGAACACCTTCCTGATCAACTGTACAAGTTCGCTCATTGACTCACAATACATAATCACATCATCAATGTACAGTGTACATTGACAACAACCAAATCTCTAGTAATTTTCCTAAATTCCCTTGATGTAAAGATGCTGCCCTGATCTGACGTAATCACTTTCAGCAACCCACTCTGCAAAAAATAATAAATAAAATAATAATAATAATAATAATAATAATAATAATAATAATATTAATAATAATAATAATAATGATAATAATTAGTTTCCTTATAACAATATTTGCATTGATATTCCTCAAAGAAATTGCTTCGGAAACCTATTTGTTACTGAGATAATCAACAGGTAATTGTGACTCTACTTGGTCCATGATAGCAATCCAACACAGTCTATCAAAAATCTACCGAAAGGCTTATCAAATGCAGGGATGGGTTTATGAGGAGTTGGACCAGTCATTTGATTCAGTTTCCCTACTCTCTGGTAAACATCACAGGTCTTACAATACCGAGCAACATCATTATGAATTCCAGGCCAATGAAAATTATCCCAAATCTTAGTTAGTATTTTCTTAACTCCCAGGTGGCCAGACCTTTAGGTACATGAATCATACATCAATACCATCACTCTCCCTTAGAAATTTGTGGGGACAATCATGTTCTTTGATTTCCCATTTATCATCAACTGAAG
>CAUDMG010004112.1:145000-268489 GCA_958450375.1 Homarus gammarus
AAAAAGATGGTTTTCCGGCATCTTCGTGGTGTAGATTAATACAGTATAACCTTTTTCTCTATATTTTCAATTTCTTCCGTTCTTTTTTTTTTCGCCCCCCAGGCTCCGTTGTGGGTCGTTTGACCTGTGCCCGGGTTGGCTAATTCCCGTAAAAAAAAAAAAGAATAGCCCGAAGGCTGAAAGTATACATTGTACATAAATGACTTATTACATACATTGGTGGTTTAACAAAAGCCTTCATTAAAGAAAGGTAAAGGAACATACATTGAACCTACAGATTAATGTAGGTGTTGAACAGCAAACACATAGTGTAGTAACTTCCTCCCAGACGGTGTTAGGAGGGACCTCACGTGGTGGAGTAATTCCCTCACAGATGGTGTTATGAGGGACCACGTGGTGTACTAATTCCCTCACAGAAGGTGTTATGAGGGGCCTCACGTGGTGTAGTAATTCCCTCACAGATGGTGTTATGAGGGACCTCACGTGGTGTAGTAATTCCCTCACAGATGGTGTTATGAGGGGCCTCACGTGGTGTAGTAATTCCTTCACAGATGGTGTTATGAGGGACCTCACGTGGTGTAGCAATTCCCTCACAGATGGTGTTATGAGGGACCTCACGTGGTGTAGTAACTCCCTCACACATGGTGTTATGAGGGACCTCACGTGGTGTAGTAATTCCCTCACAGATGGTGTTATGAGGGACCACGTGGTGTAGTAACTCCCTCACACATGGTGTTATGAGGGGCCTCACGTGGTGTAGTAACTCCCTCACAGATGGTGTTATGAGGGACCACGTGGTGTAGTAATTCCCTCACTGATGGTGTTATGAGAGACCTCACGTGGTGTAGCAATTACCTCACAGATGGTGTTATGAGGGGCCTCACGTGGTGTAGTAATTCCCTCACAGATGGTGTTATGAGGGACCTCACGTGGTGTAGTAATTCCCTCACAGATGATGTTATGAGGGACCACATGGTGTAGTAATTCCCTCACAGTTGGTGTTATGAGGGACCTCACGTGGTGTAGTAATTACCTCACAGATGGTGTTATGAGGGGCCTCACGTGGTGTAGTAACTCCCTCACAGATGGCGTTATGAGGGGCATCACGTGGTGTACGAATTCCCTCACAGATGGTGTTATGAGGGGCCTGACGTGGTGTAGAAAATTCCCTCACAGATTGTGTTATGAGGGACCTCACGCGTTGTAGTAATTCCCTCACATATGGTGTTATGAGGTACCTCACGTGGTGTAGTAATTCCCTCACAGATGGTATTATGAGGGGCATCACGTGGTGTAGTAACTCCCTCACACATGGTGTTATGAGGGACCTCACGTGGTGTAGCAATTCCCTCACATATGGTGTTATGAGGTACCTCACGTGGTGTAGTAATTCCCTCACAGATGGTATTATGAGGGGCATCACGTGGTGTAGTAACTCCCTCACACATGGTGTTATGAGGGACCTCACGTGGTGTAGTAATTCCCCCACAGATGGTGTTATGAAGGACCACGTGGTGTAGTAACTCCCTTGCACATGGTGTTATGAGGGGCCTCACGTGGTGTAGTAACTCCCTCACAGATGGTGTTATGAGGAACCACGTGGTGTAGTAATTCCCTCACAGATGGTGTTATGAGAGACCTCACGTGGTGTAGTAATTACCTCACAGATGGTGTTATGAGGGGCCTCACGTGGTGTAGTAACTCCCTCACAGATGGTGTTATGAGGGACCTCACGTGGTGTAGTAATTCCCTCACAGATGGTGTTATGAGGGACCACGTGGTGTAGTAATTCCCTCACAGATGATGTTATGAGGGACCTCACGTGGTGTAGTAATTACCTCACAGATGGTGTTATGAGGGGCCTCACGTGGTGTAGGAACTCCCTCACAGATGGCGTTATGAGGGGCATCACGTGGTGTAAGAATTCCCTCACAGATGGTGTTATGAGGGGCCTGACGTGGTGTAGTAATTCCCTCACAGATGGCGTTATGAGGGGCATCACGTGGTGTACGAATTCCCTCACAGATGGTGTTATGAGGGGCCTGACGTGGTGTAGAAAATTCCCTCACAGATTGTGTTATGAGGGACCTCACGCGTTGTAGTAATTCCCTCACATATGGTGTTATGAGGTACCTCACGTGGTGTAGTAATTCCCTCACAGATGGTATTATGAGGGGCATCACGTGGTGTAGTAACTCCCTCACACATGGTGTTATGAGGGACCTCACGTGGTGTAGCAATTCCCTCACATATGGTGTTATGAGGTACCTCACGTGGTGTAGTAATTCCCTCACAGATGGTATTATGAGGGGCATCACGTGGTGTAGTAACTCCCTCACACATGGTGTTATGAGGGACCTCACGTGGTGTAGTAATTCCCCCACAGATGGTGTTATGAAGGACCACGTGGTGTAGTAACTCCCTTGCACATGGTGTTATGAGGGGCCTCACGTGGTGTAGTAACTCCCTCACAGATGGTGTTATGAGGAACCACGTGGTGTAGTAATTCCCTCACAGATGGTGTTATGAGAGACCTCACGTGGTGTAGTAATTACCTCACAGATGGTGTTATGAGGGGCCTCACGTGGTGTAGTAACTCCTCACAGATGGTGTTATGAGGGACCTCACGTGGTGTAGTAATTCCCTCACAGATGGTGTTATGAGGGACCACGTGGTGTAGTAATTCCCTCACAGATGATGTTATGAGGGACCTCACGTGGTGTAGTAATTACCTCACAGATGGTGTTATGAGGGGCCTCACGTGGTGTAGGAACTCCCTCACAGATGGCGTTATGAGGGGCATCACGTGGTGTAAGAATTCCCTCACAGATGGTGTTATGAGGGGCCTGACGTGGTGTAGTAATTCCCTCACAGATTGTGTTATGAGGGACCTCACGCGTTGTAGTAATTCCCTCAAAGATGGTGTAATGAGGGACATGACGTGGTGTAGTAATTCCCTTACAGATGGTGTTATGAGGGACCTCACGAGGTGTAGTAATTCCCTCACAGATGGTGTTATGAGGGACCTCACGTGGTGTAGTAATTCCCTCACAGATGGTGTTATGAGGGACCTCACGTGGTGTAGTAATTCCCTCACAGATGGTGTTATGAGGGACCTCACGTGGTTTAGTAATTCCCTCACATATGGTGTTATAAGGGACTTGACGTGGTGTAGTAATTCCCTCACAGATGGTGTTATATGAGTGAGGTGTGGTCTTATGTCTTCCTATCGTAGACGGATTAGCACATCGCCGGGTGTTGTTGGGTCTCACGGTCCGTTATTACTGGGTACCTGGGACCTCACTGTGTGAAGGTTAAGTTGAGTACGACTGTTACTGTTGAGTTTTTTTCACTGACTTAGCACTGTTCACCTCTGTTTAACACTGGTTCCATTCCTTTCCTAAATTAAATTGTAACTTCTGGCGAGAACTTGTTGATATTCCGGTGGGGAGGAGGGTTCAGGGGAGGGAGTTGGTATGGGCCAACATAACAGTTGACCTGGCTGCTCCGAGAGGAGCGCCAGGTACGTCTTGACCCTTCGGTGGTCAAGGATGTAGTGTCTAAATTCCTGCATGTGCTGTTCAAATGGTCTTGAGACAAGCAATGCTCTTTAACATTACAAAATATAAGACCCTCCAAATAGGATACAACAACCCTAATCACAACTACCCTGTTAATAGCAAATACCTGTATACTATTGATAGGGAAAAAAGATCTAGGCTTGGTGATATATCAATCAATGAAGGCAGTGCAACAAGTGGAAGCAGTCATGTAAAAAGCCAACCATGATTTGGAAATCATAAACTGAAACTGTTCCTTTGAATAGGAAAATGCTCCTTCAACTGTAAATCCCAGTCTGGATTACTGAATACATGCATGTCATTTGCAAGGGAAACGTCATTGATGAAAAGTGTCTAAAAATTATCTAAACTATGGTTTGTAATGATAAAATTCCCGAGATTCAGTTTGTGGCAATAAATGCAATATTATTATTATTATTTTTTTTTATCCTCTTCTTCACTGATCGGCTTGTTAGCCGCTTGGGCGATCGGTCACGTCTCTTTTCATTTATCTTCACCAAAAGATCGGCTCGCTAGCCGCCCGGGCGATCGGTCACGTCTCTGTCTCGCACTGTTGGCAAATACTGGGCATGCACCGGCTCATGAATGTACCTGAAACCGCTCCAGTGTTGGACAAGTCTTGTCTTGAAAGAGCTCACACTCGGTGCCGTCATAACACTCTCTGGTAGATTGTCCCAAGAGTTTACAACCCTCACTCCGAAAAAGTATGCCCTCACGGTTTTCTGGACTTGCGGCTTCTTCAATCTTGAGCTGTGACCCCTTGTGGGGCGAGCGTCCGCCAGCTCCAAGTAAGGACACTCCACTGAGTAGTGCCCCCTGAGATGCTTATACACCTCAACTAGGTCCCCCCCCTTGCCTGTCTGTAGTATAAGCTAGGCAAGTTCAGGCGCTCCAATCTCTCAGGGTAGCTGAGGTGCCGAAGTGCAGGCATCAGTCTGGTGGCCCTCCTTTGAACATTTTCAACCAACTGACAGTCCCTAGCATATCTCTGGGACCAGATGGGGTGACAGTACTCCAGATGGGGAAGCACTTCACTCCTGAAGATCGTTACGAGGGACGGATCGTCTAGATATCTGAACGACCTTCTTATAAGACCCAATAATTTATTTGCTTGATTTACCTTCTTCTCACAATGGCCCGAGAACTTCAGCTCATTGTCAACATACACACCTAGGTCCTTCTCACACACAGTCTCAACTAGTGCAGTTTCTTCATCCCGTTGGGACATATGATACGCCTCTTTACCGTTGGTACGCCCCAGGTGCATCCTCTTACACTTCGTGACATTGAATCTCAGCAGCCATTTCTTCAACCATTCCTGGGCCAACAGAGGTCCTTCTGCAGCTCTTCACAGTCCGCTTGGTTCTTAATTTTCCGAAATAACTTGGCGTCATCGGCAAGCATTTGTATGGAGGAGTGTACAACGTCAGGCATGTCATTTATGAAACAAACAAACAACAGCGGGCCCAATACACTGCCCTGTGGTACCCCACTTGCGACAGGTACAGATGACGATTTCGTGCAGTTAATCACCACACACTGCTTGCGGTCATGTAGAAAGTCTTCTATCCACGCTAGGACATTTCCCCGAATTTCGTACCCTTCCAGTTTGATTTTCAGCCTTTCGTGGGGTACGCTGTCGAAAGCCTTGGCAAAATTTAGGTAAATATTGTCCATATTACCACCCCGTTCCAGAATATGGGTCCAAATATCCAATACCTTGAGCAATTGTGTTAAGCAAGAGCGCCCCGGCATAAAACCGTGTTGGCAATCTTTCACAAGGTTTTTCATATTAGATGTTCCATTGCGGCATCTCTGATAAAACTCTCAAGTGCTTTACATATTATGCTGGTCAGGCTGACCGGTCTATAGTTGTTCGTGGAGTGATGATCGCCCTTATTGAAGATAGGACTCACATAAGCCACTTTCCATTCAATGGGGACCATTTGTTCCTCCAGGCATTTACAAAACATGATCTTCAGGGGCTCTGCAAGCTCTTTGCACAACTCTCTTAGCACTCTAGGATGCACCATGTCAGGTCCGGGACTCTTATGGACCTTTAGCCTGGACAGTTTATTTCTAATACCCTCTACTGTGAACACAATGTGGGTCAGTGCTGTGTCGAACAGTCTGTCCTCAAACGCAGGAAGGTTAGTTGCATCCTCTCTTGTGAACATTGAGGAAAAGAAACTGTTCAATGCCGCAGCTTTATCCTGGTCAGAATCTGCGTAACTACCATCCACCAGCCTCAGGTCTGATACTCCTACTCGCGTTTTTAATTTCGACTTTACATAGCGGTAAAACGCCTTTGGGTTTGATTTGACCTCGCTTGCAACCAGCCTCTGGAACTCCTTTTCAGCCCTCCTACACTCTATCTTCGCTTGGTTTCTGGCTCTTGCATACATCCTCCTGTCTTGCTCATCGTTTGACCTAACCCACGTCTTGAATTTCTGGGTTTTCTTCTTAATTTTGTCGACCGCCGCATGGTTCATGTGTAGGGATCCCCTCGTATTCCTAGAAGCACTGGGTTTGGTCTTGGGTATATATTTATCGATCAAATGGGTCATTTTACTAGTTATGATATTCAGCGTAGTGTCTGCATTCTTGTACCTTAATAAGACAGGCCAGTTGATACCCCTCATCCCATTGTAATTTCCCTTGTAATATTTGCACCTTGGCCTGGCCTTATCCTGAACTAGGTAACAGTTAAATCTGAATGACAACACTATATGGTGACTGGTGCCAACTCGGGCAAGGTGTTCCAGTTTGGCCACCATACCCTCCTCGTTTGTTATGATGAGGTCAAGTGGCTTGGGTGTTTGCTCCCGTCTGTAATGTGTCGGGTCTCTAACATGTTGGAACAGAAAATTATCTCTCAGAGTTTCTACAAAAAGAGTAGCAGGGTTATTCAAGTCATTCGAGGTGGACTCGTTTCTCCAGTCGACTCCTCCCTCTTTTGCTTCAAGTCCTGCAGGAGCTTCTTGTGCTGTTCCCTCTGCATTACCGTGCGGTCTGGGTGCATGAATACATCCCGAAATGCCTCGCCCCTTGATAATTTTTTTGCCTGCCGAATAACCTGCAATTTCTCCTCCTCACTCACTAATGTGATCCTGAGGGGGCGAGGCTTAGCCCCCTGCTTTTGTCCCAGCCTCCTCACATCCTGAGGGGTTGATGGAATCTTCAGAACCTCTGTGCAAATATTTTGAAACAGCACCTTATCGTGTGTTTCCTTACTCACAGTTCCCTCCGCCTGGCTCTCTTGGACTCCAAAAACTATTACATTGTTCTTGTGTTGGAGACGTTCCTGGTGTTCCTCCTCTCCCCTAACAGTAGGTCTGTTAATTTTCATTTCTTCGACACACTTCTTCAAAGTCCCAAGCTGTTGTAGAACCTGTTCTGATCCTGCATTACTCTCCGCCCTCCGGAGAACAGCCTTTATATTAGTATTATGATTTTAAGTCACGATAAAATGCATCAGGAGTGTCGTAGAAGAACATCGTCTAACTTTTGTCCGAAATTATCATTAGACACCCAAAACACCCCTATGTTTAATTATGTCCTCTACTATAAACTGACCAAACATGAACTGTACCTCAATCACCAACCTGCCGGTGCAGGTCATGGCCACCCTAGATGGTGTTGATCTGTAGCTCACTGCCCCACCTGCGTGTAGTAATATACTCTATAACAACAGACATTTTCCCTACCTCCAAATTATTACATTTATTTCCGTCTTATATGTTTTCTTCCTCTTGATCATCGTTGTTTTCTTTTTAACTTACCCTTAGTGGTGGCCGACACCCTCACCAGGTTCGACCGTTGAGTTAATCACAATAATAAATGCCAAGATGTGTAGTTAGAAGAGGTTAGAACGTATTTAATTATAGTAAACCTTCCAGAACCCAATATTAAGGAAAATACTGTTTTTACCCGATGCTTTTTTGTTTAATATTTGTAAATGACACAAAGCTAGCTGCCTATCTCACAGAGAATGAGAAGCAGGTCTTAAAAGTCTGCAACGGGGGTCTTGAACACTGGAAAGTAAAACTTTAGATTTGATGAGTAATAAACATGCACGTGCATTATATTTCTTTTAACTGTGACAATTATTAATAAGACATAATATATCCGCTGTCGTCTTCTACCTTAAATATGGCCCGTGTGCAATGTTCTGAAAATAGCGATTGTAATTTAAATATAGTATAACATTTACACTGAGTGGCGTCCTAATTTATTTGTTTCTCTTTTAATTTTATTTATAATTTCACCACTTATGAGCTTACTAGCAGTTTGATCTGTTCTTTGTTATTTGTTATTTTGTTATAACCTTTATTGTCCAGTGTTAGTAGAAGAAGAAGCCTGTCATATTTGGTAGGGTGGTACTGGCTACCAACAGGAGGTAGTTAGGTTTTATTTTTTTATTTTTTCTCTTCTTCCTTTTTAAATAACATTGAATTGCCATAATGGCACGATCACCTCCATATCTCAATTTACTTAGACTTCAATTAGTAGATGTGATTAATAAGGAAGTCATCCCACTGAGGTGTATATCTCTTGCTCAGATGAAATAATGAGGTTATCTACGCTAGACAAGACCTTAGAGCCAGCCAGGCGAGGGTACAAAGAGTGGATGTTTTTGGAGAGTCCAAGTGGTGTAAAATTCAATTAAAGGGAAAAGACTTACTTAGTGCTGGGTGTATCTGCAGATCCCCAAACTGAAGCCCACTAAATCAAAGGAACTTAAGAGCCCTAATAGACAACGCAGCGATGCTCAACCCTAGCCACCTCCTTATCATGGGGGACTTTAACTATGACGACATGGACTGGAGAAACGAATTCACCCCTAATGACTTGAATAACCCTGCTACTCTTTTTGTAGAAACTTTGAAAGATAATTTTCTGTTCCAACATGTTAAAGACCCGACACATTACAGAGGGGAGCAAACACACAAGCCACTAGACCTCATCATAACAAACGGGGAGGGTATGGTGGCCAAACTGGAACACCTTGCCCCAGTTGGCACCAGTCATAACTAGTAAAGTGACCCATTTGATCGACAAATATATACCCAAGACCAAACCCAGTGCCACTAGTTACGAGGGGATCCCTACACATGAACCATGCGGCGGTCGACAAAATTAAGAAGACAACCCAGAAATTCATGACGTGGTTTAGGTCAAACGATGAGCAGGACAGGAGGATGTGTGTAAGAGCCAGAAACCAAGCAAAGGCAGCGTGTAGAAGGGCTGAAAAGGAGTTCCATAGGCTGGTTGAAAGCGATGTCAAGTCAAACCCAAAGGTGTTTTGCCGCTATGCAAAGTCGAAGTTAAAAACGCGAGTAGGAGTATCAGACCTGAGGCTTGAATATGGTAGTTACACGGATTCTAACCAGGATAAAGCTGAGGCATTGAACAGCTTCTTTTCCTCGGTGTTCACAAGAGAGGATGCGATTAACCTTCCTGCGTTTAGGACAGACGGCTCGACACAGCACTGACCCACATTGTATTCACAGAAGAGGGTATAAGAAATAATCTGTCAAAGCTAAAGGTCCATAAGAGTCGCGGGCCTGACATCTATAACGCAATTAACGCAGGCTTAATAGCAGGTTACTTTTCAGACAAACTAAAATATGCTAAAATAATATTTATTTCCAAGGAGGGTAAGGACAATAAGGAAATATTAAACTACAGGCCAATATCTTCATTAGAAATTACCGGAAAACTACTGGAAAAAAAATAAAATTCAAGACTCATAACCTTTTTAACACAACAGGGGAAAACAAACATTAGACAACAAGGGTTTATGCTCAATAGAAATACCCTAACTGCAATAGCTACAATAACGGAAATAATGGCAATAGAAAAAAGCAAAGGGAACCAGATCAATATAATTTTAAGGGACGTCTCTATGGCTTTTGATAAAGTTTGGCATTTGGGCTTAAAATATAAAATATTAAAATTGGGACTTAACGAACACTTGCTAAGAATATTATGTGACTACTTAGATGATAGGAGAGCACAAATTCAAATTGGAAAATTTGAGAGTGGAGTACCTCAAGGAGGATGCCTTTCTCCAACACTGTATACAATTTATACCTCAGACACACCTCAACCCACCCCCTTCAGCGAATCTTTCTATATATATAAAACAAATAAGTATGTCTGTGTGTTTGTTTGTCTGTGTGTGTGTGTCAGCACGAGAATCTCGGAAACTACTTTACCGATTTGTAGTGATGATGGATGGTGTTATATGTTGTGATGATGATGGATGGTGTTATATGTAGTGATGATGGATGATGTTATATGTAGTGATGATTGATGTTGTTATATGTAGTAATGATGGGTGGTGTTATATGTAGTGATGATGGATGGTGTTATATGTAGTGATGATATATATATATATCTATATATATATATATATCTATATATATATATATATATATATATATATATATATATATATATATTATATTATATATATATATATATATATATGTGTGTGTGTGTGTAATATTCAGAAATTCAGTGTAATTTCAAACGCCGCGCCTTGGGTGATGCTGAGTTCAAGGTCGTCTGAGGGAAGACCCCGCTCTGGCTCGTAGGGAGAGTTTGTGGAATTAGGCCTATGTGATACTAAATGTAATTTACCGAATTAATATGGAGGCGAATTATGAAACTAAATATCAGTTATTAAATTAAAAGTAATGATAGATCGTTTATCAGTCTGAATAATGTTACGGGTGTCCCAAGAAAGTTATTAGTTAGGCGGAAAATATGTCACGTAGGCCTAAGCTAACGCCATGAGAGGACACAAGGCTGGCTAGTCCTCAGTCACGCAAAAGCGATCGGACCAACAAGACGTCCCTGCGCGTCCATCCACAGAAATAGTCACGTGGCCTAATCACCTGTGTAGCGCTATTGCAGTATAGCAAGTAAGTCTCATTCGATCTCAGACAGGGGTTAGATGGGGAAGAGATAAAGTTATCATGAGCTAACAGTGAGTTAATTTCAGGGTTTCCGTCTGATCCCACTTGACTGCGAGAGTGATGACTGCGAGAGATTGACTGCCGTTTGAGACTGCCGATGATGATTGAGGATTGGCGATTGTTGCCGTTGGACTGATCAGTGTAGGCCTGTCACTGTTTAGCCGGGTAGCAAGGGATCTCTTGAGTGAACCTAGCCGTCTGGGTGCCCAGCTAACGACGGGACGATTGTTGGGGTCATCAGCTCTGCTCTACCTCTGCTCACAATACCACATATCTCAAGCAGCTTAGTGAAACCCTTTTGCTAACGGGAAGCTAAAGCTTCTCTCAACTGTACAAGGTCTGATTGGCTCACTCCCTTCCGCTTCATGGATGTACTGGGGGTAAAGAGAAGCCAGCTGAGTGATACAGGGTCGCACACTGGGGCCAAGAGTCAGTGGAGTTTAGAGGTACACTTTCCAAGGTGGAGAAAGGCTGATTTGGGCCTTCAACTACTGGTGCCTGTTGGTTGTGCCTTAAACGACTACGGAGTGCAGGTGGAATCTGTGTGTGTGTTAGGTTAGGAAGCATGGTTCAAGGGTATTGGTGGACTCAGTAACTTCTTAATAATAGTGACAATATTTTTGCACATACAGTAGTTAATACTATTTTTTCAGTTACTAATGTATGCTGTGTGCATTTAATATTTCTTTATTATCTCAATCTCAGGTATAACCTTTGTTCCCCAGAGTAGTGTTTAAGTTAGGTTAGGAGGTGTGTATCTGTTGGGGTAATATAATTTTGTAGAGCGCCCTGAAGACCTATTCAGGGTGGAGTGAATGTGTTCTGATTTTTATACCATTTTCTCAGTGCTGGATATAATTTTGGTGAGTGCCCTTAAGGCCTATTCATTGTAGAGTTATTAATTTCTTATTTTTTAATACCATTTTCTCAGTGACTGATAGTCTGTTGAAAGCCCTTAAGGCCTGGTTCATGTGTGCAAGCAACATTTTTTAATACTTTAAACTTATTGTCCTCTAATGAGGCATTGCCTGAGGTTCTAATAATTTCAACATCATGTATAACTTTTTTTCCCCAGAGTAGTGTTTTAAGTTCAGGTTAAGAGGTGAGCATATTGGTGTACCATTATTGACTGTGTTTGTAGTGTTGGAGGCAATATAAGTGCCTAAATTTTACAGTGTGCCTCATTCATCCCAGTCACAGACGCTACCCTTCCACGGGTCACGGACAATTAATATTTTTTAGTAAATTTAAGTGTTCTTGTGCTGGTTCGGGATTTCTCTCAAAGGGGCGCTTCCACTGCAATTATCATCTAATAATCTTTAATAAACCCCAAGTCAAGTGAGAAATTAAAGTCCAGCAATTCCGACTGGTTACATATATAAATATATATATATATATATACATATATCTATTTATATATATATATATATATATATATATATATATATTTATATATATATATATATACATATATATATATTATATATATATATATATTTATATATATATATATATATATTTATATATATATATATATTTATATATATATATGTATGTAATATTCAGAAATTTCAGAGTAATTTCAAATGCCCCGCCATTAGCAATACTGAGCGTTCAAGGTCATCTGAGGGAAGAGAGCGCTGCCTGCTCACAGCGAGAGATTGCGGAACTAGGCCTATATGGTATTAAATGTAATTTACCAAATTAATAATGATGCGATTCATGAAGTTAAGGGACTATTATTGAATTTGAAATTATTATAGATCGTTTATCAGTCTGAATAATGTTACGGGTGTCCCAAGGAGTTATTAGTTAGGTGGAAAGTATGTCACGTAGGCCTAAGCTAACGCCATGAGAGGACACAAGGCTGGCTAGTCCTCAGTCACGGGGAGCATTCACACAGACAAGACGTCCCTGCGCGTCCGTCACAGAAATAGTCACGTGGCCTAGTCACCTGTGCTGCGCTATTGCAGTATAACAAGTAAGTCTCATTCAATCTCAGACAGGGTTTAGATAGGGCAGTGGTAAAGTATACTAGAGCTAACAGTGAGTTCATTTCAGGGTTTCCGTCAGAACCCACTTGACCGGAGTTGACCGGAGTTGACTGCGAGAGATTGACTGCAGTTTGAGACAGCCGTTGATGATTGAGGGTGGCGATTTTCGCCATTGGACCGATCAGTGTAGGCCTGTCACTGTTTAGCGGGGTAGCAAAGGATCTCTCGAGTGAACGAGTGATCCCAACAACTAAAACGACACGGGACCAGCATCAGCAGTGGGTGATCAGTTCTTACCACTCGGGTGCACAACACCACGTGTCCTCGGTCAGCTAGAAGTGTTACCTACTGGCTATAGACACCTGCTGGCGTTCTCTCTTCCTGCCCATGGACGCACTGGGAGTACACTGAGGCTATCTGAGTAAATTAATGGTCACACACTGAGACCATGAGTCTAGGACTCTAGGAGATACCTAGAGGAACATTTTATCTCCCTTATTACGGGTGTATGTTGAGTTGGGTGGAGCATGGTTCACGGGTATTGGTGGACCCAGTAACAAACCAATAATAGTGACAATATATTTGTGTGTAGTTAATACCATTTCCCAGTTACTGATGTTATCTTGACGTGTGTGGTTTAATATTTCTTAAATAATTTTGATTGTATTGTTGTTTGAATGTTTGTGTCACTAAGTGGAACCAGAGCGATACTGTGATTTGATTCTTTAATGCATCTAATTTTTCTTCATAATTCTGATCTCAGGTATAACCTTTGTTCCCCAGAGTAGTGGTTAAGTTAGGTTAGGAAGTGTGCATCTGTTGGGGTGATATAATTTTGTTGAGTGCCCTTAAGGCCTATTCATTGTAGAGTATTTAATTTCTTATTTTTTATTACCATTTCCTCAGTGACTGATATTATTTTGTTGAAAGCCCTTAAGGCCTATTCATTGTAGAGTATTTAATTTCTTATTTTTTAATACCATTTCCTAAGTGACTGATATTATTTTGTGAAAGCCCTTAAGGCCTGTTTCATGTGTGCAAGCAACATTTCTTAATACTTCAAATTTATTGTTGCCTGAGTTTCTAATAATTTCTATATCATGTATAACTTTTATTCCCCAGAGTAGTGTTTCAAGTTCAAGTTAAGAGGTGCGCATATTGGTGTACCATTATTTGATTGTGTTTGTAGTGTTGGAGGGAATATAAGTGTCTAAATTTTACAGTGTGTCTCATTCATCCCAGTCACAGACGCTATCCTTCCACGGGTCACGGACAATTCATTTTGTTTAGTAGATTTAAGTGTTCTTGTGCTGGTTCGGGATTTTTCTCAAAGGGGCGCTTCCACTGCATTACCATCTAATAATCTTTAATAAACCCCAAGTCAAGTGAGAAATTAAAGTCCAGTAAATTCCGACCGGTTACATATATATATATATATATACAGTATATATATATATATATATATATATATAATCAACGACCTCACCAGCAAGGAATCGAACCCTCGACCTACTGGGTGTGACTAGGGAACGCTTACCGGCTAGGCCACAAGGACACTAAAAGCAGTTCTAGACTCTGTTATATTTCACACAAAGCCTGTTCATCGAGCTGATGGCGCCGTGAACCTCAATGGGAAACTGCCCGTGCCTCTTATGTGGTGTCAGTAGCATTTTACCGGTAAGCCGGTAAGCGTTCCCGAGTCACACCCAGTAGGTCGAGGGTTCGATTCCTTGCTGGTGAGGTCGTTGAGTATATGTTCAAAGTCCGCGTGTTGTATGTACTAAAAATGAAGTATATATATATATATATATATATATATATATATATATATATATATATATAATATATATATATATATATATATATATATATATATATATATATATATATATATATATATATATATATAAATATATATATATATATATATATATATATATATATATATGGAAGTACAATTCATGCTTCCAGATGACACCCATTGGAAGAACCAGAGTAGTTCGTGAACACAGATACATGCCAACATTCAAAGTCCAGGGTCAAGTCTATCACAATGCAGGATTCCTCTTACCACTGGAAGATGAGCAGGCAAAATTCCTCCAAATCTACTTCATGGGAGATCATGAAAAGTAGGCTACTATCAGGTGTGGCAACATTCAAGGTGACAAACATGACATTGTCCTATCTATCCAAGAAATGCTGCATGAGCGCAACACGTATGTGCAGTAGGGTGTGTCAATTTAGGGGGTGAACTGGCTAAATTGAAAATCGAGTAATTTGGTAGCAATTTATTGTAGTCTTTAAGCATGCAAAACAATATTCTGGCATAAATTTTTTTTTATAATAGGTCCTACCTACATCAAATGGATTTTTAAATGTACATATTTGTGAATTTATAACATAACCAGCGTTTGCACACATGTTACTGTTTCAAGTTTCAAATTATTATATTTTATTATCCGTAGTCTATTTGAAAGTAACCAATGCCTTCATACTCTCTTTGCTTTGGTTTCTTGTCATCAGTAGTCTGCTTGCTATTTGTGCTTTGATGTAACCTTCTCGCCTCTCGTGGCTGTAAACATGGCCCGCTGCTTCTGTGACCATTTTCACACATCTCTCCACACTTTGAGTGTGGGAAGGCCACTTCGGCACCTGCATTGGAGTCTCTTTAAGGTTTCTCAATTCTTGGCTAGTTAGACTTGTTGTCAATGGTGGCTCTAAGACTTCCAAACTCAAGTCAACCAATTCTGACAATTTGGTGGCATTGACGTTTATTGGGGGAACTTTTCTTGAATGAAACGAACAGTCTCCCAACTGGTCGTCATCTATTAGCGTTCCTCTAATCTTTAGAATGACTTCTACAGCCTCGGTTCGGAGATTGGTACATTGACTGCAAAGCATTGCTTGCAAAACTGCTTCTGATCGAGCATACCAAGCGGACCTTCTTGCCACAGGTAACACGATGTCCCTCACTACCTTCCTCTGTGTTCTTACTAGCTGCAATTGAAACAAAAGGTGATTGGGCCCATCCACCCACATAGGATTAAGTTTCACACTAAACCACTGGGAAGATAAACTCCAATAATAAATTCAACAATTAACCTCAAATTCTTCAGCACTTTGCCCTTCAATTCGTGTTTGGCAATCCAAATCCTGCAGAAACGAAGAGCTGTAGTTAACCAACGGCTGTGACTGACAGGTCCAATCTCCAAGAGAGCCAATGACTGAGGCACTTCTCCTGATCTTATTGCTTGGGCAATACGATAAGCATAGGATTGATCTGTGCTGAGATCTTTGATGGCTCCTTCAGACAACGCCGGAAGGGGAGGGCCAACTTCGACCTTTGGAAAGGTTGTATTTATTTCTAGTTGTGTTGCTTCATCCAGCATGATGCCAAGGGGACCTGACCACTTGTTGTTGCTCTTTGTAGGACCATCAAGTTCCTGGATGAGATGACGAAGAGGTAGCTCGCCTGTTATGTAAATCACATACAATCCAAACAAGTCTTCTTCCTAGTTTTTTCTCTAAATGCGTCATTACACCCCCCTGCCATCCGGTGTTCACTGCAGTTGAATCTCCACCAACAGCCTGCAGTGAACTGCCAAGTCCTCTCTCCTGAACCCAACATAAAATATGATCAGCAATGACCTCTGCATGTTTCTTCCCTTCTACTTCAGTTTCGGGAGCAAAGTGAAACAAAAACCGACCACCAGGCTCAGAACAGACAGAGTAGTGTTCTTCTTTGATGAGACCTGGAAACTTTCTGTTCACTCCCTCTACTTCTAGCAAAACTTTTGTGTCATCTATTCTTCCATCAAACAAAAGACAGGAGAGCCCTCCCTCGCTTAAATCTTTTTCATGCTGATCAGATATTTCCTTCATTATTTTTTCTTGTGCTCTTCTAATTTTATTATGATCTATCACCAAAGATACATCCTCTCGGCTGATGAGGCCTGCATCTATCCAAGCGGCAGTTGCAATTTCTGCAGCCTCACGAAGTCCAGCATGGTGGCGAATACTAGCTAAAGCAATGTTTGAAATATTTCTTGTGTTGTATTTCATTTTCTTTGGTAAAGGTTCAGATGGCTCTTTGGAACTATCATCTGATGTTGCTTCCTGTTCATCAGAAGAACTATCAAAGAAGTGATAAACATCTTGACACAGCTCTTCCTCTCTTTGGATGGCTTCTTCACTCTTCATTTTCTTCTTTTGTTCCCTCTCTCGGATTTGTTCTCTCTTCTTGGCATTAGCAATCTGCTTCTTTGTTTCTGAATAATCTATTGAACCCATTTGCATACTTCCTTGGCCTTCTGCCTTTGTCCTCTTTGCCTTTATAAATTCAAGCTCTAAAACAGGGATCTTCTTTTCACGAGGACAACCACAATCAATGTGGGAATTATTTTCTCTCTTACCTGAGTGAGAACAGTTGGATTCAGAACATAATTGTATGGAGCACTTGCAGGTCAAAATGTCAAACAGAGTATCAAGTGTGTGCAGAAATTCATTTTTCCTGGCCAAGTTTCCTTTACCAAGTGATGTTTCAACTGCTTTGTGCCATAATTTCGTTAGTTTTAGCTCAATAGTTCAACACTGATTAATCACAGGTGGTTTGAATAGTGCATTAGCTTTTGTCCATTGATGCAGAGGGACTATCATGTCATTTATGAGTTCTTTATCTGTATAGTTCCTTCTGTCCTTTGCATTTTTTTCTCGAAGGAGTAACCCTAATCTTAGCATGTCTCTCACTGTTGGAAGTTCTGATACAGGAAGCTCCTTCCCTTTACCAACTAGCAGGCTCAAGTGGGTTGACAACTGACTTCTTGTCTTCAATTTTGACATCTTCACACTATCTGACAAATAGAAAAATATTTCAATGTTTCATAATTCAATTGTTGTTTCAAAAAATATCAATTTGTTTATCAAAAATGCTGTAACAGAAATAACATAATAATTTCTTAGAACATAATGTTTTATACAATGATATAAGTAACTGCGACAATCAATATGCCCTACTTACAATAATTAAAATGTAGAATTCGTCTGGTAGAGTAGGTGCAAGTGCAATGAGAGGAAACCACCGTCTATGATATCTAGAAGGAGAGTGAGCCGGGCGCCTTATCCTCACGCTTGGTACAAGTCAAAACAAGAATTAAACTGTCCCACACGGAGAGCCTGTTCATGTTCATGTTCTGACATGCATATTGTACACAAGCTATAGAACCATAAAATACTCCATAATCCATATGCTTACATGAGATTAGTTAATATCAAGTGAATAATTCTAATCAAGTCTCATTAATTTGTTGAAATACTGATATTTGAAACTTTAAGGTATAATTGATGTAGGTGAGGGTTATTTCAATTCATTTTTGTTTGCTAATCTCAAGTTTAGACATAAAGAGGCACAATATTTTGACTACCAAATTTGATTTTTAACATGTTGACAAAATTGACACACCCTAATGTACAGTCATTTAAAAATGCCCTGGAAAACACGCCTTCTGACGAGTACATAGTCAGGATCAAAGCAGACATGACCCCTAAGGGAGAACATGAAAAAAGATTTAATGCTCCTGTAGTTGATGAAGTAGCCATTCTGATTGTCGGTCAAGAGTTTGAGAAACGAGACATCATACTGAAAATGAGAGACGAGTCGCTTACAAGAATATCAGAGACACATCGATCTTATGATGCATTGCAGTATCCTCTCATCTTCTGGAAAGGTAAAGACGGATATCACTTCAATATTCCTCACACAGATCCCGCGACTAGTGTGGCAAAAGTAGGTACGAAAGTTTCATCCAATGACTTTTATTCATACAGTTTCATGATTAGAGAAGACAGTTCCAACCAGATACTAAGATCAAGGAACCTCTTTCGCCAGTTTGTGGTGGACATGTATGCCAAAATTGAAACAGAAAGACTCACCTTCATACGACTCAACCAAAAGAAGCTCAGGGCTGATTACATTCATCTGAGAGATGCAGTAGCAAGGGATGGACATGTGGGCAATCTTGGATAGCTGGTGATTATCCCCTCTTCCTTCACTGGAGGTCCGCGATACATGCATGAAAAGACTCAGGATGCCATGACCTACGTCAGAAACTATGGACGACCAGATCTCTTCATAACTTTTACATGCAATCCTGTGTGGACTGACATAACAGAAGCTCTAATGAAAGGTCAGAAAGGACAAGATCGGCATGATATTATAGCGAAAGTATTTCGTCACAAAGTGATCAAACTCATGGACTTGCTTACATAAGCATCAATCTTTGGCCCTACACGGTGCTACATGTACTCCATTGAGTGGCAGAAACGAGGTCTACCACATGCCCATGTCTTGATCTGGCTGAAAGAGAAACTTCGACCGAACATGATTGACAACTGCATACGAGCAGAGTTTCCTGATCCAGAAGAAGATCCAGTTCTCTATGAGATTATCAAGAAGCAAATGATTTATGGGCCATGTGGACCATTCAACAGACACTCTGCATGCATGAAAGATGGACGTTGCACCAAAAACATCCCAAAAGACCTGATACGGGATACTGAGAGTGGAGAAGATGGCTATCCTCAGTACAGGAGAATAGCGCCAGGCGATGGAGGTTGTACAGCAGTGTTGCGACCTGGAACAGACAGTGAAATAACAATAGATAACAAATGGGTGGTCCCCTACAATCCTCTTTTGAGTAAAGCATTCAATGTGCACATCAATGTGGAGTTCTGAAATTCAGTGAAGTCCATCAAGTATGTCTGCAAATGCGTCAACAAAGGCTCTGACCAAACGATCATGATGAGGTGACACAGTTTCAGCAAGGCCGTTATATATGCAGTAATGAAGCCCTATGGATAATTTTTAATTTTCCCATACACGAACGATGTCCAACAGTAGTTCATCTGGCTATTCACCTGGAAAATGGACAAAGAGTATACTTCACAGAAGAGTCCCTTCAAAATCCTGCTTTCACAGGAAGATGAGTTTGCTCAAAAACTCCTGTATGTTGACGTACCCAAGTTCTACATATGGCAGGCTTCAATGAAAAAGTTCCAGAGAAGAGCTCAAGGATCCGATGTTGAAGGATATCCAGGAATAAAGTCAGGCAATGCTTTGGGACGTGTCTACACGGTTCACCCCAACAACTTTGAATGCTATTGTTTGAGACTACTTTTGCACCACATCCGTGGCCCAACATCATATGCAGCACTCAAGACAGTGAATGGACAAGTCTGCAGAACCTATCAGGAAGCATGCAATCTCCTTGGCCTACTGGAAGATATGATGGTCACTGGATTGACACATTAGAAGAGTCAGCAGCTACTCAATCGCCAATGAGAATGAGGAACCTGTTTGCCATCATGATTGCTACATGTGGACTTTCCAACCCAAGCCAGCTCTGGAAAAACCACCAAGAAAGTCTTTCAGAGGATCTGCTTCATGAAGCAAGAAGAGAACATCCTGGTCAAGAGATTGAGTTCATGGATGACATGTTCAACAGGGCTCTGATCATGTCTCAGATCTTGTTGATACGACGGGCTGACCGGTCAACACTGATTTAAGACATAGTACACAGATTAAGTAATTATGTCTCGTGCCTTACGCAGTCGTGGAGCCAACGCCTGGATGAGTCAGTAGGATGACAGCTCTGCAGAGATGGAAGACCAGGCTGAACAGGATGCTCCAGCTCCTTCCACCACATCGCCCAGCCTTTCACCTCGATCTTCAGCATTGTCTTCAGAGATAATTGCTTTAATGAAGTTTATGAGGGATGAAAGGCGCGAGGACGAAGCTAGAAGACGTGTGGAGAATGAAGAAAGAAGGCAAGCTGAGACAGAGAGAGACCACCAACGGAGATTGGAAGACAGTACACGGTTTGAAGCTCTGATATCTCGCCTCACTGTTAACCAAGCCCCTGGCTCTAACACTGCCTCGGTATCGACTGGTTCAGATACCTCATCAATGCTTTCTTCACGCCCCCCAGCCCCACCAAAAGCGGCCGCTCAAACACCGCACCATCTTGAAGCCTGATATGAATTTCCAGACTTTTCGTGAATGGCGGCGACGGTGGACTGATTATGCTACAATGGTGGATCTCTAGAGCTTGTCACAGCCTAAACAACTTATTCAGCTGCGTATGTGCCTGTCTTTGGAAACACAGCGTGTCTTGGAACATGCGTTGCAGGAACCTCCGACCTCTTCGTTGTCTGTAGAGGAGGTACTGGATATTCTACAACGGCACATCAAAGGGCAGCGGAATGAAGCTCTATGCAGGAGGGAATTGTTTAGCTGTAGACAGATGGAGGGCGAGACTTTTGATGCCTTTCATGTACGACTCAACAGAGCCTCGGAAGAGGTAGATATATGCCCAGGTAACCACCAGCAGTGCGAGGAGACCCAGTTGAAGCAGGTGATCCTGATGGGCGTTAAGGACGAGGAGCTTGTCCAACGCCTCACCTCCCTCGACTCTTCCTCTTCTCTTAAGGATGTGTTGACAATATGTCGCTTCTATGAGGCTGCCAGGTGTGCCACCTCTGCCATCCGAGCTCCCCCTACAGCGGTACGTGCTGTGTCCCGGTACAAGAAGGACAAGAAGTCTACTCCAACGCCTTCGCCCACCACGCCCACGCCTGGCTCCTTTTGTTGCTGAGTCTACCTGCAACAGTTGTGACCGTAAGGGCCACTGGTCACTCACAATACGGTGCCCAGCCAAACGCGTCCAGTGCAATGTGTGCGGTCGTCTGGACCACTACGACAAGTGTTGCCCTACCAACAAACCCAAGGGACAGCATCGGCGGAAGCAGCAGCGCCCTCCCACCAGTGAGGGCCACCCACAGTCATCCAATCAGAAGCATGACGACCCTGGACAACGCTCGAGCCATATTACGAGGGAGTACTCCCCCTCGCGTCCCAGGACCACAGTTCCCCAGCACATCAGCGTCATCGTGACCTACGGCAGTGTGTCATCCCGTCTTCAGATGTTGCCCGACACCGGCGCTGATGCTACAGTCATCGGTCCCTAGCATTTGCCATGTTTGGGGCTCTCTCCAAGTGATCTAGGACCGCCTCCCAAGGACCTCCGCTTCACGGCAGATGGTTCACAGATGGCCCCAGCCCTAGGTTCACTCCAAGCACAGGTCACCTTTGGCAACAGGTCGTATCAAGCCTGGATTGATGTGCATAACGGTGTCCCGACGCCTTTGCTGTCCTACAGACATTGTCAAGAGTTGGCCATCATCTCCCAGGACTTCCCAAAACCTATTCTCGAGGTAAAACACGCCAACAGGGTGCACGAAGGGAGCAGCAAGGACCCTGCTGTCGCCCTACCCCTACCTCTTGCCAATGACACCTCTCCTTTGGATGCTCGGAAGTGCTTCCTGAAGGAATTCAGCGACGTTCTGGAATCCAAGCCTCTCAAGAAGATAGTAGGCCCCCCCATGAGGATCCACTTGAGGGACGAGGCGAAGCCTTTCGCTATCTACACCCCTCGACTTGTCCCCTTGGCCTTCCGCGATGCGGTCAAAAACGAGCTGGACTCCATGGTCGCCCAAGAAATTATTGCACTAGCCGGCGATGACCCATCTCCATGGTGTCACCCTATGGTAGTCGTCGCAAAGCCCAAAGGTGGTGTTCGGATCACCACCGACCTCTCCAAGCTCAACAGTGGTTCAACAGTAGTAGAATCCGCTGCCCTTACACTCTAGACAACAACACGTTTTCTAAGATGACCATAAATAATGAATATAGTTGTGTTGAAATTAAATCCGTTCTCTTAATAAGGCACCATGTACGTTTTCTATAAAAAGGAAGCTGCTCCAGAGATGGCACAGCAGTCAGGGGCTGAACGTTATTTGAATGTAGTATAAGTTTCTCTGTATATTCCTTCCTGGGTATAACACACCATTGTGACGTCACCATTTGCCTGAGTGACGCCGTGGGGGAAAGATGTGTCGTGACTGGCTGTTGTGTAGTGACAAGAATTTGAATATTTTTATATTAAGTTATTTAAACACAAGCTTATGTCGCTGCTGTCCTCTATGGTGAGTAAATTGTTGGTATTTTTTCACGTGATGTTAGAGAGTTGGTCAACCCTCGCCATGGTAGTTACTGTGAGTTTTATTCCTTCATCAAATGGAAATTTACGTGTAGATGTTTTATGAAAAGGTAAATGCTAAGATAAACTCCGTCATTTTATATATTATGTTGCCTCGGTAGTAGTGTAGTTTATATTGGTGTTTGTAGTAAGAAATAGTTCGTTGTCGTCGACGATTTGGCGAATTGACCAAATTATTAGGGTTAATATTTGTTTTTGTCCCGATAGCTATTTCAGAATTTTACCATTATCACAAGAATAATTTTTTAGTTAGGAATCGATTTTCTTCTATGGCATTTCCTGGGCATATGGTACATGAAAAATTATTTTCTGGTGAATTTTGGTATTTTTAAAGTCGATTTTGGACGTCGTTTCTTGGGGAAAATTGGGATAAAACGAATTTTTATCATTATTAGTGAACTGAGTGAGGGTTTATACCAATTACTGTTGTTAGGTTAGGTTAGCACCAGAAATAACTTATGGAATTTAACCACTAATTTCATGGAGATACTCTTTATGTGATACCGAACACAAGAATGGAAATGAGAATGTACAAAACCTTTTAAAACCTGACCTAACCTAACTTTCAAAACCGCACTGTTGTTTAAATCTTCGGTAATACTGCAGCAGACGGGTAACACCAGGAGTTGTTCGGTTATGTTCCTATTTTTCCATAGAAGATCTTTGGATGATGTTAAATAATAAAACCATACAAGAACTTTTATGGTGCTACTATAGTGTGCGGTGTACAAAGATATCTTTAGTCTAGTCTAATCTAACCTGACCTAACCTAATCTGACCTACCCAACCCAACATAACCTAACCCAACCTGATTTATTCTAATCCTACCTAACCTGGCCTAAACATCTTGTAACCTGCATGCAATAGTCACACCCTTTGATTTTAATTATAAATATATTGTTTATATTTTTTAGTTTTTCTCTACAATCATAAATAACCTGTAGTGTGCAGGTCATGAAGGGTGAGGGAAAATGTAGGGTAAAACACAGAGAAAACTGGTCATTTAACACTAAAATGATGTCTCTTCATGCTTTGTACGTTAAGAAATTAATTATTTGCTGTAAATATCGCACAGAAAAATCTGCTTTGTAGGTGCATATTGTTTCTTCGCCACTGATCGGCCCGTTAACTGCTTGGGCGGTCGGTAACGTCTCTGTTACGCACTGTTGACAAGTACTAGGCATTCACCGGTTCCTGAATGTATCTGAACCTGCTCCAGTGTTGGGCAAGTCTGGTCATGAAAGAATTCACACTTGGTGCCGTCACAATACTCGCTGGCTGATTATACCAAGAGTTCACAACTCTCACTCCAAAAAAGTTACTCCTCATAGTTTTCCGGACTTGAGGGTTCTTCAACCTTGAGCTGTGACCCCTTGTGGGGCAGATGTCCGCCAGCTCCAGGTATGTACATTTGACCGAGTAGTGCTCCCTGAGAAGTTTATATACTTTGATTAGGTCGCCCCCTCGCCTGTCTGTAGTATAAGCTAGGTAGTTGCAGGCACTCCAATCTCTTGGTAACTGAGGTTCTGTAGAGCAGGCACCAGTCTGGTGGCCCTCCTTTGGACATTTTTAATCAATTGACAGTCTCATGCATACCTCGGGGTCGAGCGGTGTGACTACTCCAGATGGGGAAGCATCTCACTTGAAGATCGTGACGAGCGACGTATCATCCACGGCCTGGATGTACTAACATATTTAAGTCACTTAAGTCTGTGCTGGCACTCTTAACTCCGTTAGTGCACTTAAGTCATCTGCCTTAGCTAAGACCATATGCACAAAGCAATTTAAATGCTCTAGAGGCTGGGATATTGGAAACTTGAGTCCAATCCTGAGTTGTCTTACGAGAGCAAACAAGATTTAATAGCTATCAACACAACCGGACAGTTGTGTGGAGTAAATATTGTGGACATATCTCAGTACATTGATGCTTTTTCAGCCCATATTTCGTGATAATTTTATATACAGTATTTTCAATAGTACCACCCTGATCCAGAACTAGGGTCCAAATATCCAGTACCTTGAGTAATTGTGTTAAGCAGGGGCGCCTCGACATAAAACCGTGTTGGCAATCCTTTACAGGGTTGTTTCGTAATAGATTTTCCACCATGCTCTCAAGTACTTTACATACTACGCTGGTCAGACTCACCGCTCTCTAGTTATTTATGGAGTGACGATCGCCCTTCTTGAATATAGGACTCACATGAGCCATTTTCCATTCACTGGGGACCTTTTGTTCATCCAGGCATTTACAGAACAGGATCTTCAGGGGCTCAGAAAGCTCATTACACAACTCTCTTAGCACTCTAGGATGCACCGTGTCAGGGCCGGGACTCTTATGAACCTTTATCTTTGACAGTTTATTTATTATACCCTCTTGCTGTGTCGAGCCGTCTGTCCTCAAACGCAGGAAGATTAATCACATCCTCTCTTGTGAACACCGAGGAAAAGACACTGTTCAATGCCTCAGCTTTGTCCTGGTCAGAATCTGCATAACTACCATCTTCAATCCTCAGGTCCGATACTCCTATTCGCATTTTTAATTTCAACTTTGCATAGCAGTAAAATGCCTTTGGGTTTGACTTGACCTCGCTTGCAACCATCCTCTGGAACACCTTTTCAGCCCTTCTACACTCTGTATTTGCTTGGTTCCTGGCTCTTGCATACTTCCTCCTGCCCTGCTCATCGTTTAACCTAACCCACGTCTTGAATTTCTGGGTTTCTTCTTAACTTTGTCTGAACTGGCCCGTAACCGTTGATTCATGATGGGTTAATGGACTAGGACAAGTAAAAGTATTTTGAGTTTTTAATATCGAAAACCCAACTATCTTTTCTGTATTTATTAAGAAAATATATTGTAAATAATAATAATAATAATAATAATTAACGATTTATTGAAAGAGCATGGAAGCCGGAAGGCTGAAAATATACAGTTACATAATTAGGGAATGGGTCTCTTGATTTACAAATAATATACAAGTAACATAAGTGATACAAAAATGATATATAATAACTTGGTGGGGAGAAGCTCAAACTACAGGGCATTTCAACAGTGACTATGCAAAAAGTAAGATTGAGTGGGAGTGAATATACTGGTTGATTACACGTTATTGGTAATTTTTACAATGGTTGGGACTGGGCTGTTCTTATAGCAATCAATTCGTGCTCGTATGGGCTGGATGTAGTTGTGGTGTCGAACAGCAATTCTCGGACGAGGGATCTCGGGTGGCAGTAGGAGCCGGTGTCGAGGATGGTACAGAAGCTTCTCACCAGATTTGCAGATGAGGTCGTCGTGATGGTCAGTGAGAGCCGAGTGGGTCAGTGTGTTCAGCGCTTCTTGATATGGGGAGTAGGAAAGTGAGAGAATAATCTTGCAAGCCCTCTTTTGCACTTTTTCTAGGTGTTTACGTTGTGTGGCATTTAGGGAGGAGGACCTGGTAATGGAGGCATAGGTGAGCTTGGGAAGTATGAATGTTGAGTAAACACCGAGGAGATCGGGGGTAGGAACTCCGAGGGACTTGAGTCGGTGGAGACAGAAACTGGAGGATTTGACAACTTCACTGAAGTGTGGTTTCCAATTTAGTTTGTTGTCTGTGGTAACGCCGAGGAGCTTAGTGGAATCTACAACCTGGAATGGATATACAGTTCCACCGAACTTAATCACTGTAGCTATGAGTGTTAAATGAGGACAGAGACTATGTTATACAGCTCTGCTAATTACGTCCTGTTGATGAGATAGTTGAGTGAGGTGAGTAGGGACCCATCGAGGGAGAACGGAAATCCGACGTCCTCCCTTGTGGGAAAACGGAACCATCCACGATGGCTCTCAATAACGTCTTCATCTAGTCAAGGTTATCAAACAACTGCCCATATTTGGTGGCCAGAGAGCCGGCTACTTAATGCTTGACTCAGCATCAAGTGACGCGACTTCCCGTGGGCACACATTAACACGTGCTCTGAACATGCTACCTCATAGCAAGTGGAAAGTTACAGGGGTGATGGTTATACAAGTCTAATGTAATTAACCATTAATATAAATACGTCTGCCTATAAGACGGGCTAATACATGTCGACTGCCGCATGGTTCATGTGTAGGGGTATCCTTGTATTTCTGGAGGCACTGGGTTTGGTCTTGGTATATATTTATCGATCAAATGGGTCACTTTACTAGTTATGATATTCAGCGTAGTGTCTGCGTTCATGTGCCTTAATGAGTCAGGCCAGTGGACACCCCTCATCTCTTCCCTCATTCCATCGTAATTATCCTTGTAATATTTGCACCTTGGCCTGGTTTTGTAGTGAACTAAGTAACAGTTAAATATGAAGGACAACACTACATAGTGGCTGGTGCCGACTGGGACTTCATGTTCCAGTTTGGCCACCAAAACCTCCTCTTTGTTATAATGAGGTCTTTTGGTTTGGGTGTTTGCTCCCCTCTGTAATGTGTCGGGTCTTTAACATGTTGGAACAGAAAATTTTCTCCGAGATTCTACAAAAAGAGTAGTAGGGTTATTCAAGTCATTTGGCATGAACTCATTTCGCCAGTCGATGTCGCCATAGTTGAAGTCTCCCATTGTCTATTATGGCTCTTAAGTTCGTTTGGTTTGGTGAGCTACAGTTTAGGCTTTAGGGGATCTGTAGATACACCCGACAATAAGTAAGTCTCCTCCCTTTAATTTAATTTACACTACTTAGATTCTTCAAAAACATCCTCTCCCTGTACCCTCACCTGGCTGGCTCTAAGGTCTTGCCTAGCATAAATTACCACACCCCTCTTGCAAGTTTCTCCAGAAAGGTTCGTAAATAAGTCATATCCGTCAATACTGAACTCCCGTTCTTCTGTGTCGATTCTCATTTTCTTTTACAAAAGTTCTACAATACCCACTATATCGGGTAGGTGTACCTTCAGTTGTGTTTCAAATTCCCCTCTCATCAAGGTGGGGGAATAAAGTTATAGTTCGGAAATTGAAGAAATTTAGGAGGTAAGAGAGGGCGGGCTGACCGCCTAGCTAAGCAAATGGTGTGTTAGGGTTGTGTCATGGGTTACTTATTGTCTGTCGACACAGGCACTAGACAGCCTACCCTATCCCATATATGGGTGTTTTGAGGGCCTTATTTCATATTCCGCCGACACAACTGGCGGATGCTGGTTAAGGGAGGCTGTCTATTGCCTGGTCGTATAGATCGGGGGTGGGAATGGACCTTTTGAGATTTGGTAACTTTTTGGGAACCATGTATGGTGGTATTCATTGTCTGGTGGGAGTCTTTGAAGGAGTTCTTGCTCTGATCGTTCCATCTTTTGCCAGACTCTGCTGGCCAGGGTGTGCAGCTGCTGGTTGATGGGTTTTATTCTCAGGTCTCTATGTATCTCGGGTGAGGTTCTGGTGAAATGGTAACTTTCACCTGTCACGAATCTTAGGGTTTCATTTTGGACCACCTGTAATTTTAATATTTGAGCGGTGCTCATAGTATGAAGAGGTACTGCTGGGTAAGTTAATATCGGTGTGATATATGATGTCACCAGGCGGAGTTTTCTTGTCTCAGGAAGCGCTTTGAAGAGGTATAGTTTTCTCAGCTCTCTTCTTGCCTTTTCCTTCCTGGTGTGGACATGATGAGAGTAACCTGTCGTGGATATATGCAGGCCCAGGAGGGTGCCTCTGCTTTTATATTCTATCCGGGCATTATTGGTTACTAAAGGATGGGCTTTCCTTCTGCATAAGGTATCACTGTGAATTTCGGGTGATTGGTTTGGATTTTCCATTGTTTTTCATAATTATTTACCCTTTCTAATTCCTGCCTAGTGTTGTCATCCTGTAACGCTCGCGATTTTCCTTGATGTGTTGTTATTTGAGTGATGTCGTCTGCATACATAATATCTTCGTTACCTATTCTAGTGGGAGGCGGAGTGTCACTTATGTAGATAATATATTGAATTGAATTGAAACAGTTTATTTAGCCAGAAAAAAACCCAGATACAGAGTGGATAATAATAATAATATTAACATGGCTGAGCCAGTTGAGAACTCTCCCCTGAGGGACTCCGCTCATGAGTGGAAGGTCTCTCCTGTGTGTTGTCCTACCCTCAGTTTGGCATTTCTGCCGTCAAGAAAGTTGCAAAGCAAGTTTTCAATGTTGATGGGAAGTTAGGGATGGAGGATCTTATATTTTACTAGTGAGGTGCTGCCTGGAGGTTAGTGAGAGGAAGGGGGTGTGGGAGGGTAGGTGGGGTGGGTGGATTGGAGGGGTGGGTGGGAAGTGAGTGATCGGTGGGAAAGGAGGGGTGGGTGGGAAGGAAGGGGTATGGGTGGATGGGTGAGTGGGAAGGAAGGGGTATGGTTGGATGGGTGGGTAGGAGGGGGAGTTAGGTGGGTGGGAGGTATTGTTGAATGGTAGGAAGGGTGTATGCACGGAAGTGAGTGTGTGTGTGTGTGGATGGGAAGTCCTCATATCCACATGCACTTCTTCCCATCCACACCTTTCCTCCCATCCACACACCCTTCCTTCCATCCGCACACTCTTCCTCCCATCAACACACTCTTCCTCCCATCCACACACCCTTCCTCCCATCCACACACCCTTCCTACCATCCACACACTCTTCCTCCCATCTACACACCCTTCCTCCCATCAACTCACTCTTCCTCCCATCCACACACTCTTCTTCCCATCCACACACTCTTCCTACCATCCACACACTCTTCCTCCCATCCACACACACTTCCTACCATCCACACACTCTTCCTCCCATCCACACACACTTCCTACCATTCACACACTCTTCCTCCCATCCACACACTCTTCCTCCCATCCACGCACTCTTCCTACCATCCACGCACTCTTCCTACCATCCACACACGCTTCCTCCCATCCACACACACTTCCTCCCATCCACACACTCTTCCTACCATTCACACACTCTTCCTCCCATCCACACACTCTTCCTCCCATCCACACACTCTTCCTCCCATCCACACATCCTTCCTCCCATCCACACACCCTTCCTCCCATCCACACACCCTTCCTCCCATCCACACACCCAATATCCCATCCACACATCCTTCCTCTTATCCGCACACCCAACCTCCCATCCAACCTCCCATCCACACACCCTTCCTACCATCCATGCACCCTTCCTCCCATCCACACACCATTCCTCCCATCCATACACCCAACCTCCCATCCACACACCCAACCTCCCATCCACACACCCTTCCTCTCATTCACACACCCTGAGGGTCTTTTTAAATCTTTCAGATTGTGTGGCTGGCTCAGGTGAATGGCTGGCTGGCTCAGGTGGACGGCTGGCTGGCTCAGGTGGATGGTTGGCTGGCTCAGGTGGACAGGTGGCTGGCTCAGGTGGACGGCTGGCTGGCTCAGGAGGACGGCTGGCTGGCTCAGGTGGACCTCTGGCTGGCTGAGGAGGACGGCTGGCTGGCTCAGGTGAATGGTTGAGGTGAACATCTGGCAGGACAAGAACCCCACCAAACAGGTAAAGTTCTTGGGACACTATGTAATGTCTATATGTAAGGTACTTATGAACATTGTCTAAAACTTTTTGTATTCCAGGTTTGTCTGGCTGACTGTGGACCCACCACAAGGTGCTTCCTGGAGGTGGTAAAGGTAAAACTTATTTGTGTAATAGTTGTAGTAGTAACAACACCATAGTTAGAAGTAAATACACAGTAGTAACTCCGCCTTGTTCAATGAACATGCCGGTCCCCAGCCCGGATAAAGGAGGGGGGCTACTGCAGTGTTGCATGATCACCACTTCATAAACTCTTCGTTTTCCGACCATTTTATTATACAAGGTACAGTAACTTATATATTATCAAGACCATGCTTACTGTATATTCTCCAAGACCAGCAATGTAGTATTTTAGCTTTTTATAGATAGTTAGTATTGAAGAAATGAGATATTTACATTGATACTCACTACCACTTGATATGATCATGTTCATATTCGTAGACAGGAAATCTAAAAAAAAATGAAAGGAATTGTATATACAACGTAAATTTTATTTTCATTTGTATTATACATATTACACATTCGATACAGTGGGGGCAAGTAGGTAGGGGTATGATATTTGCTAGGTTTACACCATTCAACACCCTTCTCACATCTGTCCCAGGCTGGAGTTTGAGCCCAGGACAGTGTTGAGAGACTCTACCACTGAACTACCAACAACCACCATACATGACCGTTGTATTTCAAAGTCTTCAGCTTTACATTTTGTTGTACATAGTCAATTTATAATTTGATCTATAATTTACAAGGATTTTTTTCTAAATTTTAGGCAAAACTGACTTCCAACAACGGGTGTGGTGTCCAGATTGTCTTCATTCAGTAAGTAAAATCCCTAATGTACTTTACTATGTATACATTATGTTCAAATTAATAGTATGTATACAATGAAAAACGGACAGGACCGATGAATTTCAAAATAAACACGGACACCTGTTGTCTCGGTGAGGTTGTCAAAATTCTTCGACCAAGGTGTCATTGTCCAACACCATCATAAAGATGCATTTTTGATGATGTCCATCTTGTTATAACAACACTAATTTGAAATATTACAATGCCATCTGTAGGTACAGTCCTGTGGTTATTTTTTGTTTTGATTATGCATACCTAATAATAGGTCATCACATGGGCATTAGTTTGGAACAGTTCTACTTAGGTTGGCCCTTGAATGTCAATTAGTGATAAGTATGCATGGGCTATCATGTGGACATCACACAGGATCCATATACAGTCCATGTTACCGTCATGTTTCAAGTTCAGTTTACAAGATTATTATTATTCTACTTTTCCAAAATTGGAGTATAGAAGGTCAAATTTATTGTGTTTACTTGATTGTATAATGAGAGCCAACTCATCATAATCTCAATACAATTGCCAACCATTACATAATATATCTACCTTTTTCTTTATCTGTGTGGCTTGACTCGAGGTTTACTTATACGTTCTTAAATATATTACTTTACTGTACTTAAAAAATTTTCTTAATTGCAGAAATAAAAGTTTGCGGTTAAGGTGGTAGTCTTGAAGGTGTGGGCTGGTACAGTACAGTTGTGGGAACACTCGCTGTGGTCATCTGGCTGTCTTGGTGTCACTTCTTGTACACCAACCACCTGCAATAAGATTTTGAATTTAGATTAGTCTTAATTACCAACAAGCATCATCCCCAACATTCCTTCATAGAACGTTATTTTACTCTGATACTTATAACCCATTGTATGAGCACACCACCACCGCCCACATACGAGCGCCCCTCCACTGCCCAACGTACGAGCGCCCCTCCACTTCCCAATGTTCCTTCTTCCCAACCCTTCTCACAAAGCAAGTCACTAATCTTCAGTCTTACATGCAGTGGTTTTTAGTTTGACCATGCGAAGAGACATAGGTAACTTAACTCGGGAGGCTGATTTAACATGTGGTGTGTTACATCTTGCTCAAGGTTGGTTCTGTTGCTTCCTCTAAGTTGGCCTTCAAGTACATCACCTGTCACCTGCAATATATTTCGAGTTATTTATGTTGAATGAGAAGTTAAAGGTATAATTTCCATCTACCACTAGACCACATGTACCTAAAACCGTCTGCAACTGTACTCAAGTTGATTTAATAATTTTCTAAAGTCTTAATTTTATCTAACTTCAAAATTAACTTTCTGAATTCATGATCAGTTAATGTAAGTGGCTTACGAAATGCATTAAATTGACGTTCTTCCAATAAGTTTTTTATAAAAAATATTTACTGTATTGTTACGAGTTGGGGATTTAGAATATATTTAAAAGTCTGCCCAGATCCCAACAGGCAACAACAATAAAAAAAAAACAAAGACAATCGGACTATAAAAGGGTAGACAAAGGATGCGAGTTTTTGTTGTGTATAATAAAGTACCATAAATTCCTTAACAAAATATTCAGCTTTCTATAATTTACCCTTAACCATACTTAACCTAAACATTAACAGTATATACATATTTATACAACATACAACAATTTTGAAGCAAGTGGACATGGGGAGACAATAGGATAACAAATACTTAAGTGCGGAGCTGAGATGGCTGACGAGTAAGGCTGAGTATTGAAGGAGATGGTAGGTAGTCAATGTGCCGTAGGTTTCCAGGATAGGTGATCCTAGTGTGGTCACTTCCCAGAGTGAACTCAACTCTCCTCGATCTGGAGCTGATGAGGAAGACTTGGAGGAGGTGACGCAACAACCAGGATATGGAGAAGGGAAACCCCGAAGTGGAAACTAAGACTAGTCATACTCGGGTTTCGTCCCTAGATGGCGTTGCTCGTGGTGCTGGGTAGGTAGATCATGACAATAGATGGCGTGGTTCGTAACACACCCCCCTTACAAAGACCTCCGTAGCGCAGGCGCGAAGGAGGTGATCACCTGGTGCGTCTGGAGAATAGCTGCTGCATTTCCACTGGAGCTCGGGATAAGGAGTCCGCAATCAGGTTGTCCACCCCCTTTATGTGCCGGACTTGTAGATAATTATAGGGCTGGGTGAGGAGAGCCCATCGGAGGATTCGCTGGTTGGAGGTCTTGTTGGTTTGGATGAACGTGAGCGGGTTGTGGTCGGTGAAGACTAGGGTGGTTTATGGGCGAGATTGGAGGTAACATTCAAACTTCTTTATTGCCAACACCAGAGCCAGGGCCTCCTTCTCTATGGTCGAGTAGTTGGTCTGAGGATTTATACTTGGCGGAGTAGTATGCCACAGGGTGAAGGACATCAGTGGTTGGGTCGGGTTGTAGGAGCACAGCCCCCACTCCGACACCGCTAGCGTAGATTTGCAGATGGAAGGGCAAGGTGTAGTCAGGGGGGTGAACTACAGGCTTGGAGGCAAGGAAGGCTTTGAGGCGGTGGAAAGACTGGTCGCACCTCTGGTTCCAGATGTAAGGGACCGCAGAACTGGTAAGGTCTGTGAGGGGTCCGGCCATGCTGGAGAAGTGACTGCAGAACCGACAGTAGTAGCAGCACATCCCCAGGAAGCACACGAGTTCCTTCCTCGTCCTTGGAGTGGGGAAGGACAAGATGGCTTTAACGTTTGCGTCCTTGGGTCTCACCATACCATGCCCCAACGATATGTCCCAGGTAAGTCACTGAGGCCCGGCCAAAAGCAGATTTAGCCAGGTTTATGGTGAATCCAGTCTCTTGCAGTCGTGCGAACAGTATCTCCAAACGCACCAGATGTTCGTCCCAGCCGTCCGACACCACCACCAGGTCATCCAGGTAGGCGAACGTCCCATCTAGGTCCTGAATTAGGTAATTGATTACCCTCTGGAATGTGGCCGGAGCATTAGAAAAGCCAAACGCCATAACCAAATATTGAAAAAGACCAAATGGAGTTATAAATGCTGAGATTATTTTTGCCCTATCCGTGAGTACCACTTGATAATATCCTTTCAACATGTCCACCGTAGTTATAAATTTTGCACAGCCTATGCTGTCTATTATATCTTCAATCAAAGGTAAAGGGCAGGAGTCTGAGACAGTGACCTGGTTCACTTTACGATAATCGGTACAGAAACGAAAAGTGTTATCGGGTTTTGGAATGAGAAGGCAAGGTGAAGCCCAGGGGGAGGTACTAGGCTCAGCTAAGTTATGTTTTAACAAAAAATCTACCTCCTTTTTCATAATCTCTCTTTTTTGTGGATTTAGTCGATATGCTGATTGCCTAATGGGTTGTACATCATCTGAGATTAGCTTAATATCATGTTTAAGTATATTGCAAAACCCTGGGAGGTCTGACGTGACTTTAGGAAATGTTGATAATAATTTAGTGAGACCTTTTGCTTGAGATGGATTCAGAACAGAAAAATACTCATCCAAGTTGTTGAGTATGTGACTGTTAGCAGGGTTTTCTTTAGGTAGAGGGAAGTCTAAATTCTCCAATAGGTCCATGTCATCTGTCTCCGGCTCCGGCCCTGACAAAACCGTATGCAATACAGGTAAGCTTATAGCCTCTGGGATGTCTTCCTCTAACTGCCTGGAATGGTAAAGTTTCATGAGATCAATGTGAACAAGTTGTGAATCTTGTCTGCGATCAGGAGTATGGACTATATAGTTGAGGGGAGATAGTTTATTAGCATTGACTTGAGAGTTTTGATGGAACCGTTCCAAGCAACCTTGGGGTTGTGGGTGGTAAGCCGAAGATGTACAATGGTCCACACTGAGGTCTTTCATCAGCTGTTTGAAAAGATTGCTCGTAAAATTGGTGCCCTAATCGGATTGGATCTCATTAGGAATGCCCACTGAAGTGAAAAGGTGCAAAAGAGGTTTGATTACATTTTTTGAAGTGATGCTTTTAAGGGGAAAAGCCTCAGGATAACGTGTACTGGTATCCATAACTGTGAGCAGGAATTGATTTCCCTTCTTAGTCTTTGGTAATGGGCCCACACAATCCACAACAATCTTTTCAAATGGTGTAGAAAATACTGGGATGGGCTTAATGGGAGCTGCTGGTATACTTTCATTTGGTTTTCCTACCATTTGACAAATATGACAAGATTTTAGGTACTTTGACACATCCTTCCTAAGCCCAGGCCAGTAATAGTGTTGGAGGAGCTTTTTATATGTTTTCAGGATTCCCAAATGTCCTGAAATACCATCATGGGCAAGGGCAATTAATGCTGGTCTGACTGAAGAGGGAATTACCACTTGATGTATTTCAGACCACGTGTCTAGATGGGTAAGCTCAGGGGGGTCTATAGGCCCTTATCAAAACCCCTTCCTGATAATAAAAACACGGAAGGGTGCTAAAATCTTTACCCTCAACTGCTGCATGATGAAGTTTATTCAAAGATGGATCAGATTGTTGGGCTTTAATGAGCTCATCCTTACTAATGGTCTTATTGTACAGATCTTCTGTGGGTAGGAAGATATTGGAGGTGGTTTTAGATGAAGAGGGCCCATTTCGCACACTCTGTGACCGGGTGACAGCACAAGATGGGAAAAGGTGAGGAATAGTTTCTTCAAGGTCAGTGGTGGAGTTGACAGGTAAGGGAGAGTCGACTGTCTTTATGTTGGGAACCACTAGATCTACTACCAAGTCATAACCCAATAATAAATGATTGCCGCTCACAGGCATTGGTTTCTTTCCTAATGGCTACTTGCACTTCCCCAGTAATCAAGGGACATTGGAGGTGCACTTTAGCTAAGGGATAGGAAGAATGGGATGAGAGATCTGAAATTAGAACACTCTCATTAGTAAATGCGGTAGATATATCAGGAATGACGTTAAACAGGAGGATAGATTGTGCTGCGCCGTATCACGTAGTATACGAATAGGGAAAGAACGAGACCCCTCTATGATTGAAATTTTTCCCTCATAGGTGAATGAAGAGAAGAGATCCTGATGGGGCCTTTCCACATTGGTGGTTGCTATTGGTTTGAATTTGGGATCCAGGGAACTACTTTTAGAAGTTCGACACTTTGGGTGCTTACAAGACTGGATCGTATGGCCTGTTTTTTATAGTAAGAACAATAAAACTTGGTTGCATGAGGGGGGGGGGGGGTAGGTGTGGGACCTTTCGACCTACCACTCATGTCCCCAAGGTTATCATCAGAGGAGGACCTAACATGCTGGAAAGTACCACGTTCCCTACTGCCAAGTGACTCCACCAGCAAGGCGTACGCATCAGCCAGCTCAGCTGCACGCCCCAAATTAACCTCTCCACGCTCCTCCACATGCTTCAAGATGTGAGATGGTATCTTGCTCTTCCACTCCTCCAGGACTACCAAGTGTAACAAATCCTGAAATGTGGCGGGCTCTGTAGCCTCTAACCACTTCTTGAAAAACATAAGCTTTTCTTGAGCAAACTCAACAAAGGTGTGTGAAAATGTTTTGGTTAGTTTACGAAACTTCTGCCGGTATCTATCTGGCGTGATAGCATAAGAGGTGAGGATATTCTTTTTTACGTTATCACAGTCATCAGTCTGGTCTAAACAGTTATAAACTCTCCGAGCCTTACCACATAATTTAGGAACTAACACCGACACCCACTGGTCCTTAGGCCACTCATTCTTCCCGGCTATTTTCTCAAAAGTCCTAAATGACCCGTCCATATAGGATTCATCAAACTCGGGAACAAGGGAAGGAGCATTAGCAGGGTTAAAAGCAGCTAGTCTCTCTTTTAATGCCGCTTCTTTTGATTTAAACTCCGATGTTAAGGTGACTTCTTTCTCTTTCACCTGTAGTTCTTTCAGTATAACCTCCTGCTCCAACTTGACCTATTCCGACCCATGCTCCAACTTGGCCTGTTCCAACTCATGCTCCAACTGGAGTTCTTTCATTTTGATTTGGAACTCGAACCTAGCTCGTTCTAGTTCTAAGGCGTCTATTCTCTGTGTTTCTTCTTGAGGGCTAGCCAGACCTGAAGCAACTTCTGAGTGAGGAGGGGTGGTGGATAGTGGTTGAAGTTTCTTGGACATGGGCGTTAATCGGTCAACAGCAGATTCTTTTAAAACTTCTTGTTGAACCAACATTTCAATTACATAATTTTTTAACATTTCCTTAGTCAGTTGCTGTGAATATGGGATATTGTAATAGTTGGCTATTTCTTTCCATTCTTTCTTCAGGATATTAACACGTAATTTAGCTACGGAAGGATTTTCAATAAAATCCTGGAGATCAAAACCTGAGGTGGCCATTGTTAAGAAAAACTAGATAAATTAACTAATGGTCAAAAGATAAGATAAGTGGATTACCCTAGAAAATATCACGGCAGCGGATAACCAGAAAGTCCCGGAAACTACCTAAGTTATACCTAGGGAAATTACACTTATGAATATTGTTCTTCTGATAAGATCCTTAGATAAGGATAAGAGACTTGGAAAGATCCTTGAAACAGGAAGGGCGTATTACGGCATTAATATAAAGATCCGGATAAACAACCCTTAGATCAGTGGTTCTCAACCTTGTTTGCCCCATGCACCCCTTTCACCATATATCAGAATGTCATTCCCCCCTCCTTTCCAAGATTGTCTGCCTCAAAAATTTAATTCCAAATAATATGCATATAATACTGAAAATCCTTTATTTTTTCCATATTAGTATCAGTTCCCCCCCCCCCCCCCTGAAAACCTGAGGGGGGAAATTCCCCCCTGGTTGAGAACCCCTGCCTTAGATACTTGATTATTGACCCAGAATGAGATAATGAGAAGAACAATAATTGAGGCTTTATAATTATGGGGTCCTGGTAGAGCGGGCATCCCAAGATAACACTTCACCCTAAGCTAGTGACTATGGAACAGCCTACTCTGGAGCGAGGGTACGGCATTAAACAGATCCGGATTCTTCCCTACACTCGATAAGACTTACTACACGACTGCCACGTGTAATAACAGGTAAGCCTTATGACACTTGGAACCTAATATCCTACGTCTGTCACTCTTACTGTACGATAATACCAATATATGCACACACATATGAAGGGAACTTTAAACCACCGTAAAGCAATTGTGAACAGAAGTGACTGGGAGGAATAATTAACAAGGGGGAAAGAAATATGGCACTTAAGGTCGGGTCCTGTCACGGTCGCCATTTGTTACGAGTTGGGGATTTAGAATATATTTAAAAGTCTACCCAGATCCCAACAGGCAACAACAATAAAAAAAAAACAAAGACAATCGGACTATAAAAGGGTAGACAAAGAATGCGAGTTTTTGTTGTGTATAATAAAGTACCATAAATTCCTTAACAAAATATTCAGCTTTCTATAATTTACCCTTAACCATACTTAACCTAAACATTAATAGTATATACATATTTATACAACATACAACTGTTTTGAAGCAAGTGGACGTGGGGAGGCAATATAGGATAACAAATACTTAAGTGCGCAGCTGAGATGGCTGACGAGTAAGGCTGAGTATTGAAGGAGATGGTAGGTAATCACTGTGCCATAGGTTTCCAGGATAGGTGATCCTAGTGTGGTCACTTCCCAGAGTGAATTCAACTCTCCTCGATCTGGAGCTGATGAGGAAGACTTGGAGGTGGTGACGCAACAACCAGGATATGGAGAAGGGAAACCCCGGAGTGGTAACTAAGACTAGTCATACTCGGGTTTCGTCCCTAGATGGCGTTGCTCGTGGTGCTAGGTAGGTAGATCATGACAATAGATGGCGTGGTTCGTAACAGTATACTAGATCAACTTATTATTGATGTGGTTCAGTATAGGTAGTTACGTTTAATCTAGGTTAGGTTAGTTAAGTTAGTTAAGCTGGCCCGTAAGCCACACCCCTCGTCTAATAGGTATTTTAGTCAATTGGTTCCCCTGAGCATTTTACCTCCCCCGGACTGTGCATATACAGTACAAGCGTATATTTATATCGATCGTTTAAAGTATATATTTACAATTTTCTAACATCCTCACTGAAGAGCTAATGCCTTTAAATGATTTGCATTTTGATAATTCATATATTTATCCTTTTACATAAAGATCTGCTTACCAAATGTGAACAAATTTAATTTGAATTTTCTGTGAACCAAGCAGCTAATAGTATATTAGAGGGGCTTGGCCTGCAGACCAGGATAGCGTGAACAAAGTATAATAAATTTTACTCTAAGATAACTGTCTACAGTCCTCCAGAGCCCTTCACACCACACAGTCCTCCAGAGCCCTTCACACCACACAGTCCTCCAGAGCCCTTCACACCACACAGTCCTCCAGAGCCCTTCACACCACACAGTCATCCAGAGCCCTTCACACCACACAGTCCTCCAGAGCCCTTCACACCACACAGTCCTCCAGAGCCCTTCACACCACACAGTCCTCCAGAGCCCTTCACACCACACAGTCCTCCAGAGCCCTTCACACCACACAGGCCTCCGGAGCCCTTCACACCACACAGTCCTCCGGAGCCCTTCACACCACACAGTCCTCCCTAGCCCTTCACACCACACAGTCCTCCAGAGCCCTTCACACCACACAGTCCTCCGGAGCCCTTCACACCACACAGTCCTCCAGAGCCCTTCACACCACACAGTCCTCCAGAGCCCTTCACACCACACAGTCCTCCAGAGCCCTTCACACCACACAGTCCTCCAGAGCCCTTCACACCACGCAGTCCTCCAGAGCCCTTCACACCACACAGTCCTCCAGAGCCCTTCACACCACACAGTCCTCCAGAGCCCTTCACACCACACAGTCCTCCGGAGCCCTTCACACCACACAGTCCTCCGGAGCCCTTCACACCACACAGTCCTCCGGAGCCCTTCACACCACACAGTCCTCCAGAGCCCTTCACACCACACAGTCCTCCAGAGCCCTTCACACCACACAGTCCTCCAGAGCCCTTCACACCACACAGTCCTCCAGAGCCCTTCACACCACACAGTCATCCAGAGCCCTTCACACCACACAGTCCTCCAGAGCCCTTCACACCACACAGTCCTCCAGAGCCCTTCACACCACACAGTCCTCTAGAGCCCTTCACACCACACAGTCCTCCAGAGCCCTTCACACCACACAGGCCTCCGGAGCCCTTCACACCACACAGTCCTCCGGAGCCCTTCACACCACACAGTCCTCCCTAGCCCTTCACACCACACAGTCCTCCAGAGCCCTTCACACCACACAGTCCTCCAGAGCCCTTCACACCACGCAGTCCTCCAGAGCCCTTCACACCACGCAGTCCTCCAGAGCCCTTCACACCACGCAGTCCTCCAGAGCCCTTCAACATGCACAGTCTGCAAGGCCATGCACACACAGATTACCAGGCCCCACACACTGACCACTAGGTTCCCCACTCAGTCGGCCAGTCTCCCCCCCCCCCCCATCTCCACTGCCCAGTGTAGGAGCAGTGTTGAGTGGTTTATGGGATGACCATACTAGCTAAGATATACAAGTAACTTTACTGATGAGGCGGAAGTAACATGCTGGGTGTTAAATCTTGCTCAAGGTTCTGTCTCTTCCCAGTTCGCCTTCAAGTACATCAGCTGTCACCTGCAATATGTATAAAGTTGTAATTATTGTTGAAAAGACATTAATCATATAATTTCCACCTACAATTGGACCACATGTACAGTATTTAATCTGTCCAAAATTAATAAATTTTTATTAATTTATACGTCTTAATTTTATTTAACTACAAAGTTAACTTTGTGAATTTATGACCAGCTAACGTAAGTGGCTTATGAAGTTCTTTGAATTTATGTTCTTCGATAAGTTTAATATATTTACTGTAGAATGGGTCACTTAATATTCATTTGGTTCAGTCTAGTTAATTTTGTTTAATCTAAGTAAAGTTAAGTTACGTTAGTTAGTTGAAACCCAACCACAAACCATATGCTTTACTTGCTATATTTACTACTATACTTTTACTATTTTCTCTAACAACTAATAGGCATGTAGTCCTGTTTATTTATGCTGTCACTTTAACTACTATTAATTTAAGATCATTCTGTCTTCCGTCAGTCCACACAGTTCTCCAGCGCCCTCCAACACAATCTGCTCGGCCATGCACACACATTACCAGACCCCACCCACACAGACCACCAGGTCCCCCACACACAGTCGGCCAGGCCACACACACCCCAGGCAATAGACAACCTCACTAGACCAACATCCGCCAGTAGGGTCAGCGGAATATGAAATCTGGCCCTTAAAACACCCATGTATGGGATAGGGTAGGATGTCAAGTGCCTGTACCGACAGACAATAAATAACCCATGACACAACCCTAACACACTATTAGCTTAGCTAGGCAGTCAGCCCGCCCTCTCTTACCGCCTCCTAAACTTCTTCAATTTCCGAACTATAACTTCCTTCCCCCACCTCTAATCTTCTTTCACCCCTCCTTTCTAAAAAAAAAAAAAAAAAAAAAAATCCCCTCCACTGCTCCATGCACGAGCACAGTGTTGAGTGGTTTATGGCATGACCATACTAGCTAAGATATACAAGTAACTTAACTGATGAGGCTGAAGTAACATGCTGGGTGTTGTAATTTCTGCAAAATGAAAGTTAAACTTGCAACTTCCATCTACCACTAGACCACATGTACTTCAACTGTTCCCAACTGTTTAGTTAAAAAACTCCTTCCACATTAGTTTACTCAAATTACTTCTCACGAACACCAATACTATACTATACTATACTATACTATACTATACTATACTATACTACGCTCTCTACACCGCTTCATGCACTATACACAAGGTTTACTGCAGCTCACTTACTAGACCTTCCCTCCCTCAGCATGCCTCAAGTGTCCTCCTCGACAGCTTGGTTACACTTAGCTTGAATGACAAACTTCACCACAGCCACCTGCCCACCCCATGTACAATTCCTTCATATGCGGACACACAACCTTCTCCCCTACACCACACAGTCCCACCCAGTATACAACAAGCCACACTCCCACACAAAGTTAAATGGCCACACAGCAAGCCACACCCACCCACACCCCCTCAAGATTAAATGACACCACAGCAAGCTACACCCACCCACACCCCTCAAAACTTTAAATGACAACATGCTACACCCACCCATCCACACAACGTTAAAATTAATCTCCAGGAATACTGTTGTGTAGACTCTACACAACTCTACACTGTAGAGTGTGAAGCTTCACTCATGGTTCGTTGTCCCCACATACTGCACCACACTGATGGCCACATACTGCACCACAGCAATAAATGTTTTATACTGTAGTAGGATCTGTAGTCATTCCTTGATCTGAAAATAAATAATGATTCACCAGCACATTGTAATACGTAGATTGGTTAAGGTCTACAGGTGAAATATACCTTTTCACATATCCGTTGAGACATTGTTACATAACTATTTGACAAATTCCATTACCGAATGACAGAACACATATCGAATGACAATCTAAAATAACTGTTCGTTCATGCTAATGGAAGTGATTGACATAATTTATGAAGTTGACAGACGTGAACAATAAACCGACAGTCTACATACAGTTTGAGAATGTAACAATTGGAGAATGACTTATCACCAACAGTTATTTTCGATTGTCGGTCGATATGTGTTCCGTCTGTCATTCGGTTATGAAATTTGTCAAATAGTTATGTAACAATGTCTCAACGGATATGTGAAAAGGTGTAAGGTGGAGGTGAATCGCACACCCTCCCGCCAGGCTCTGTCTGTCCCCGCCCCGCTCTCTCACCCGACCCGACCCGACCCGCCCCGCCCCCTCACCTGCCCCGCCCTGCTCTGCTCTGCTCTCCCGCCCCACCCTGCTCTGCTCTGCTCTCCCGCCCCACCCTGCTCTGCTCTCCCGACCGCCCTGCTCTCCCGCCCTGCTCTCCTGCCCTGCCCCGCCTCGCCCCGCTCTCTCTCTCTCTCACCCGCCTCGCCCCGCTCTCTCTCTCTCTCACCCGCCTCTCTCTCTCTCTCTCTCTCTCTCACCCGCCCCGCCTCTCTCTCTCTCTCTCTCTCTCTCTCTCTCACCCGCCCCGCCTCTCTCTCTCTCTCTCTCTCTCTCTCTCTCACCCGCCCCGCCCCGACCCGACCCGACCCGCCCCGCCCCGCCCCACTCTCTCTCTCTCTCTCTCTCACTCTCTCACCCGCCCCGCCTCTCTCTCACCCGCCCCGCCTCTCTCTCTCTCTCTCTCTCTCTCTCCGCTACGCTCTGCTCGCTCTCACCCGCCCTGCCCCGCTCGCGCTCTCTCTCTCACCCGCCCCGCTATCTCGCTCGCTCTCGCTCTCTCTCACTCACCCGCCCCGCCCTGCTTGCTCTCTCTCTCTCTCTCTCTCTCTCTCTCTCTCGCCCCGTTCTCTCTCTCTCTCTCTCTCTCTCTCTCTCTCTCACCCGCCCCGCCCGCTCTCTCTCTCTCGCCCCGCCAGCTCTCTCGCCCCGCCCTCCCTACCCCCCCCCCCCCCCCCCCCCGGCACTCTCACCCGCCCCGCCCAACCCGGTTCACATCTCGCTCTCTCAACAAACTATTACTTTCAACTCCCAGAAATCGTAGTTTAAGAGTAAGCAACAAACTATTAATAAGTAAAAAATATAATTCCGCAAAAATCGTTATATTTTTGTTAAACAGAGTCATAATGGCGCAGTTTTTAATGATGAATACAGTGGTGGTGACGAACGTTTGGGGAAATGCGTAGTCATTGAGTTATGACCACCCGGCTACGTCAAAAGTGGGTCGAGCTTCGAAGCAGAGGGAACATGTGAAATAAAAAAAAAAATATATTAATTTAACTTAATCTGGTCATTCTACTAACTTACGGGTTAATTATTACGTAAATACTGATGTACGGTTTACGCTCGTTTCCCACCACCGACTTATAGTTTAGGTTCGTTTGTCATGGCTAATTTGGCGGTATATTTAACAAAAACATTAAATATAATACTAAACACTTAATATAATACTAAACCATATTAATGTATTAGTTTAAGCTGCAAAGTAGGTACCATAGGCCTTACAGCCCAGTCAAACGTGGGGGGTACGACCCTATGAGGCAAGTGAACTACTCCAACAACCGGCCGGCAACATTTTTACTTAAATCAACATTTATTACCCCATAATTAACTATATTAAGCACTATCCTAAAGAAGAACCATTTCTCTTGGCGACTTTGCATACACACGCTTGATGGAAAAATTTACATGTATATAATGGAGACGAGATGCGGGGTGTGGGGCTTACTTGTCTGTCAGCTGGAGCCAGTGAGTGGTGAGTGGTTGGTGAAAAATGGGCCGAATACGCGTTAGTCAAGACATTTTATATGAAGGTTCAGAGTGATGTCACGAAGCTTCATTGAACCATTTTGATGCTTCATTGAAGCATTCGAAGCTTCGAACACTAATATACGCTAAAATACGTATAAACGTCAAATTTATGGTCCAATTTCACTTTTGATTAACTTTTAGGCTATAACACAGCGAAAAGAGCGTCCTATAAAGAAAATAAACAATAAAAAAGAAAAAAATAAGGAAAGAGCTAGGAACCGAACTCGTTGAATGGCAGGAAAAGCTCTTAACTACTGGACCACAACGAACTTATAATTATTAGAATTGATATCGCTCTCTTATACCACAGGTCCCCTCCCTACTGTGCGATGAAGGGTTGGGGCAGCTCGAATATATATTAAAACAGATCAAATTCATCGTCCAATTAACTTATAAGGAGTAACATAGTGAAAAGAGTTTTCCATAACGAAAGAAAAATTAAAAAAAAGCAGAGAATTGCCGGGAATCGAAGTCGGACCCCTAAAAAAAATTGCACAGACCTTGTACACCAGACCGCGAAGGGTGTAAATTACTTTGACTTTTATTCTTCTCTTATAGGTCATATGCTCTGCCACCTCTCTGTGAGCCGCAGGATTAGAGCAGCTCGTAGACACTTGATATTGAACTGTTTATTTAACCAGAAAAATACAGATACAGAGAGGACCAATTTTAATGCAGTTTATTGAGCTTTAAGAGTGACGATAAGGTGGAATCACTGTAACTCTGTCATGGCGAAGTGGTGGTCCTATACTCCTATTTGTATATATTTTTTGTCGTATCTTTTTAGCCCTTATTAGCTTACTAGCCGCTCGGGCAGTTGTATTGATTCTCTAACAAGAATTTTATTGTGTATATAATGTGCTTTATTTATTAGCAGCTTTTAGTATTATTAGAATACTGAAAACGATCGTATTTTTATTATTATTAACAATGTCATTATTTTATGCAGGTAATTCATACATTTACATATGACGTCTCAAAAAGGTTTCAAAGAGACAATTTCGACTGATTTATTGATCTTTATTGGGAATTCATCACATGTTCAGTAAAAATCCATTGTGTATAGTAGAGTTGAGCACTTGGAGGCTTTATTAATACATGACACCAGAAAACAAGAGAAACAACATTTGTAATACAATAACATAATACAATAAAGTACACATTAGGGTATGAACTACAGATACTGAACCTAACCGAGGTTATATTAATGGATGCTACAGTGTAAATAGCCCGGTAGACACAACTCCAGCTCTGTAGACCACATACTACAGTAGCTCCAGCTCTGTAGACCACATACTACAGTAGCTCCAGCTCTGTAGACCACATACTACAGTAGCTCCAGCTCTGTAGACCACATAATACAGTAGCTCCAGCTCTGTAGACCACATACTACAGTAGCTCCAGCTCTGTAGACCACATACTACAGTAGCTCCAGCTTTGTAGACAAAATACTACATTAGCTCCAGCTCTGTGGACCACATACTACAGTAGCTCCAGCTATGTATATCACATACTACAGTAGCTCCAGCTCGTTAGACCACATACTACAGTAGCTCCATCTATGTAGACCACATACTACAGTAGCTCCAGCTCTGTAGACCACATACTACAGTAGCTCCAGCTGTGTAGACCACATACTACAGTAGCTCCAGCTCGTTAGACCACATACTACAGTAGCTCCAGCTATGTGAACCACATACTACAGTAGCTCCAGCTATGTGAACCACATACTACAGTAGCTCCAGCTCTGTAGACCACATACTACAGTAGCTCCAGCTCTGTAGACCACATAATACAGTAGCTCCAGCTCTGTAGACCACATACTACAGTATCTCAAGCTCGGTAGACAGCATACTACAGCAGCTCCAGCTCTGTAGACCACATACTACAGTAGCTCCAGCTATGTGAACCACATACTACAGTAGCTCCAGCTCTGTAGACCACATACTACAGTAGCTCCAGCTCTGTAGACCACATAATACAGTAGCTCCAGCTCTGTAGACAACATACTACAGTATCTCCGGCTCGGTAGACAGCATACTACAGTAGCTCCAGCTCTGTAGACCACATACTACAGTTGCTCCATCTCTGTAGACCACATACTACAGTAGCTCCAGCTATGTAGATCACATACTACAGTAGCTCCAGCTCGTTAGACCACATACTACAGTAGCTCCATCTATGTAGACCACATACTACAGTAGCTCCAGCTCTGTAGACCACATACTACAGTAGCTCCAGCTATGTGAACCACATACTACAGTAGCTCCAGCTATGTGAACCACATACTACAGTAGCTCCAGCTCTGTAGACCACATACTACAGTAGCTCCAGCACGTTAGACCACATACTACAGTAGCTCCAGCTATGTGAACCACATACTACAGTAGCTCCAGCTATGTGAACCACATACTACAGTAGCTCCAGCTCTGTAGACCACATACTACAGTAGCTCCAGCTATGTAGACCACATACTACAGTAGCTCCAGCTCTGTAGACCACATACTACAGTAGCTCCAGCTCTGTAGACCACATAATACAGTAGCTCCAGCTATGTAGACCACATACTACAGTAGCTCCAGCTCGGTAGACAGCATACTACAGTAGCTCCAGCTCTGTAGACCACATACTACAGTAGCTCCAGCTCGTTAGACCACATACTACAGTAGCTCCAGCTATGTGAACCACATACTACAGTAGCTCCAGCTATGTGAACCACATACTACAGTAGCTCCAGCTCTGTAGACCACATACTACAGTAGCTCCAGCTATGTAGACCACATACTACAGTAGCTCCAGCTCTGTAGACCACATACTACAGTAGCTCCAGCTCTGTAGACCACATAATACAGTAGCTCCAGCTATGTAGACCACATACTACAGTAGCTCCAGCTCGGTAGACAGCATACTACAGTAGCTCCAGCTCTGTAGACCACATACTACAGTAGCTCCAGCTCTGTAGACCACATACTACAGTAGGATGTGTCATACGGAGGGGAATTTTTTTTTTTTGAGTTTGAAAAATCGGCCCACGGTATTAATGATGTAGTTCTATGTGCAGAATCATGTGATATCTTCAGATTTGTAAAGTTTTCATTTTCTGCAAGGTAAATTTTAACTTGAAATCTTATGAAAATTCAGTATTCCCACCCTTTTACCAACACCACTAAATAGCTTATTTAAAGTAAAGTAAATGTATCAGGTTAATTTATTAGGATGAAAATGATCCAGAATAGTGAAACGAATGATCTTGACACATTTATTAAATTTAATATTCCTTTAGAAAACAAAATCATCAAATACAAAAACCGGTTTTACTACTACGACCCGGTGTTGCTACACACCATAGAGAACATGTCTTTCTTGCTTCTGTTTCTACTCATCACCTCCCTGCTGACCACCTGAGCTCGGATGTAGCCTTCCCTCCTCTCCTGGCTGTACACGTGACTGCTGGCCTCGCTCACTTGCTGTACACAACGCTCTATACTCTGGGTGTGCGAGGGCCAGGCAGGAACATGCATGGGGTTGTCCAGGAAAGCTCTGACTTGAACATTGGTGAGGCTGCAGGTAAGAGGGGGCTCACTGCCAGCCTGGATGTTATCCAGATCTATGAGATCAGTGAGGGTCTTGGCACCTAGATTGACTTCAGGAGTCTTCCTGACCCTGAAGGAATCGTCACCAACTGATTCGTCATGCCCAGATCCTCTCATAAGTCTCATATCCAAGATCTTTTTGACTGCCACTCTTCTCTCCTCCTCATCCTTACTACAGAGCATTGTCTGCAGAACTGCCTCGGGATGAGCATACCAGGAAGATCTCCTCACAGTCTGTTCCACAATCTGAACAACCTTCCTTGGCTGACTCCTCAAGAGCTCAAGCTGGAAGAGAACATGCCTCGGACCTTCGGAGAACGATGACTTGACCTTGGTGTTGAACCAATTTGGCAAGTAGACACTCACGATGAATTGGACAATAAGTCTCAGGTTGTGAAGCTGGTTCCCTTTCAGTTTATGATGAGCGACCCAAATTCTGCAGAACCTGAGAGCCGTTGTGAGCCACCTAGAATGTGAGACTGGACCTATCTGTTGGTAAGCAAGTCTATCAGGCATGACACCAGTTTTGATGGCACTGCAAATCATGTAACCATAGTACTGGTCAGTACTCAGGTCGTCAATGACAGTATGTGCAAGCTCAACGAGTGGAGGGCCAACTGTGATTTTTTCAAAGCTCGGATTTATTTCTAACTCAGTGGCAGAGTCCAGCATCTTGCCAAGAGGACCAGACCATCTGTTGTTTGAAAGAGTCTTGCCATCCAGCTCCTGGATCAGATGTCTGAGTGGCAACTCGTTGGTGTGGAGGTCACAAACAATCCAGACCAGCTTCCTCCCAATCTTCCGCTCTATCCACTGTATGACCCCCCCTTGCCACCCTGTGTTCGTGTTGGTGCTGTCCCCTCCAATGGCCTGCAGGGTCTGGTCTACGTTCCTCTCTCTGAGCCAGTTCACAATGTTATCTGCCACTATCTCAGCTGGTTTCCTGATGTCATCTTTCTCTGGAGTGAAATGCCACAAATACTTCCCTCCTGGTTCACTGCAGCAGGAGTAGTGTTCCTCCTTCACCATGGCAGGGAACAACTTGTCAGAATCTCCAACTTTCATGAACACTTTAGTGTCATCCCTTCTCCCATCAAAGAACAAACAATTGATTCCATTTTCTCTTATCCCCTTATCAAACTCCTCTTCTAGGTTACTGACAAGTTTCTCCTGAGCTCTCCTTACTTTGTTATGATCTATCACCAGGTGAACATCATCAGGTGTTATCAAACCACCGTCAACCCAGGCAGCTGTTGCTATCTCTGCAGTTTCTCTGAGACCAGTGTGGTGTCGCATGCTGGCCAGAGCTATGCTCGGGATATCTTTCCTATTTCGAATCTTATGCCTGGAAGGTTTGGGATCATTATTTTCTGGGTTAGGGACAAAGTCACCATTCTCCTGGTCAGCACTCGGATCAGCCATGGGGAAGTCATTAAACTCTGAATCAGCTTGACTCTAATCATCGACCTTTTTTACCTCACCCTGGGCCTTCTCAAGTCTCTTTTCCTCGGCAACTCTTCTCCTCTTCTGTGTCTCTGTGGCAGCCTCCTGTCTCTTGGACTCCGGAATATCTTGGCTAGAAATCATGAGAGCCCCTATACTGCCAGTCTTCTCTCTCTGTGCTTTGACAAATGCCAGTTCGATCACAGGAATCTTCAGTTCACGCTTGCAAATACAGGAGATGTGGGCCTCGGATTTACAGTCACGATCGCATCCAAACTCAGGACAGAGAACAATTGGGCACTTGCAAGTAATTATGTCAAATAACTGGTCCAGTTGCTTGGCAAAGCTGTCCTTAACTGCAAGCTTTCCTCTCCCAAGAGAGATATCTCTTGCCTTTTCCCAACTGGCTAGCAGTCTCTCACTAATCTTCTTCTGACTTGTTATGACTGGAGGCTTGAACTGAGCGTTAGCCAGAGTGTACTGTGCCAAGACAGCTTTGGTTATATCACTGGCAATGTCTTTGTTTGTGTATGTTCTTTGGTTCTTTTCACTGATTTGCCTGATTAAAACACCGTATCGCAAAGCATCTCTCAATGTAGGCAACCCCGACTTCAGGAGCTCTCTCCCAGACCCATGATAGTGACTGAGATGGCTGGATTTTTGGTTCCTCGTCCTGACACAAGCAGCCATGGCAAATATTATCAACTTATAAATGCATCAGAATCTGAAACAGAAAAAAATATTGTTAGTTGGGTTGTTAAAGAATGAAGTCAGAAAGCAATGTTCACTATTTAATTGTAATGCACTAATGCAGCTGTACGTTAGATTTTCGAAAAATTTCACGCTAAAATTTACCTAGCAAAAGGTTGAAAAATATTGAAACTGAAATTATTTTCTGTTTATATACACTAAAATCTACCAAAAAAGTGATGGGCCATTAGTTTTAGCTGATCTTCCCTCCTATGACACACCCTAATACTACAGCAGCTCCAGCTCTATAGACCACATACTACAGTAGCTCCAGCTCGGTAAACCACATGCTACAGTAGCTCCAGCTCTGTAGACCACATACTACAGTACGGTGGTACAGTTTACCGAGGCGTGAAAGTTCGAACGCTTGTGCTTGGCTAGCGCTCAACCGTGGTCCGGCTGACAGCGTACAGCGACATCGACATCGTTTTCCAGATGGTCGTGGTTGTTATAATCATGGTCGTGCTAGTTATAATCATGGTCGTGGCTGTTATAATTGTAGTGAGACGAACTCACATGAAGAAGATTACATATAGATAGAATATTAATAGTATAAGAGTATAAAAGAGAGGAAAATTTTGGTAGCGTGGCCGTGATAGATATTTACACTTATCTTATCTTATACGTCAATACACATCTATTACGTCCTAAAGGCGACTTCTCAAACACCGCTTCGTTACAACTCTTTATTAATTACGGCAATGACATACCATACAAAAAACTCAGATCAGACAACAATGACCCTAAATGGATAAATAATTATTTAAGGAACATCATCGGCCAAAGGAAGGCTATAGGTAGAAGGATAAATCGTGGCGAAATTCACCTCCGGGACTATTATAGGGTATTGGAGAGTAGGGTTAAAACCGAGATAAGGAAAGCAAAGAGGAATAATGAGGTAAGGATAGCAAGGGAGGCGAAGACAAACCCTAAAGGACTCTACCAAATGTATCAAACTAAAACACGAGAAAAGATTGGACCAATACGGTCGGACGCCGGCGAGCTCACTGATAACGACAGAGAAATGAGCAGTAATTTGAATAAATATTTTTTAACAGTTTTCACCACCGAAAATTTAAACATGATACCCGAGGCACCAACTCTATTCAGAGATAGTAAAGAAAACAAATTAAGCGAGATAGTAGTGACTAGTAACGATGTTAGTAAGCAAATAGACAAACTAAAGCCTAATAAGGCACCTGGTCCCGATGAGATATTTGCCAGAGTATTAAAGGAATGTAAGGAAGAGCTTAGTATGCCCTTAGCAAAGTTGTTTAACATGTCCTTAAAAACAGGTGTAGTACCAGAATCCTGGAGGATAGCGAATGTAATACAGATTTTCAACAAGGGAGATAGATCACTATCCTTTAACTACCGCCCAATCAGTCTAACATCAATAGCAGGCAAATTACTGGAAGCAATTATTTCAAACTCTATTCGAAATCACCAGGAGAAACACGGATTGATCAATGATTCCCAGCATGGCTTCACAAGCGGACGTTCTTGTCTGACTAATCTATTAACATTCTTTTCATCAGTTTTCGAATAGGTGGACGAGGGGCACAATTATGATGTGGTGTATCTGGACTTTAGCAAAGCCTTCGACAGAGTCCCCCACGAAAGACAAATTGGAAAGGTAGAAGCTCATGGAATCAAAGGTAACATCCTTAAATGGATTAGGGCGTGGTTACAGGACAGGAAACAGCGAGTGAGCATTGACGGCTTTAAGTCCCATTGGAGCAACGTCACAAATGGAGTTCCCCAAGGCTCAGTACTTGGACCATTATTATTTATTATATACATAAACGACATAGATATCGGCATAGACAGCAACATAAGTAAATTTGCTGATGACACTAAAATAGGGCGTGTTATTAAATCTGACGAAGACTCAGCAAAACTACAGGAAGATCTAAACAAGATTTCGAATAGTCTGAAAAATGGTAGATGAAATTCAACGTGGACAAATGTAAAGTACTCAGTATAGGAGACGTAAACAGGGTTCATACCAAGGAGTGTTACTTACAAGACTAGCGAGGTCATCCTAAAACTGCATCTTGCTCTTGTGAGACCACACCTGGATTAAGCAATTCAGTTCTGGTCACCGTATTACAGAATGGATATAGAATCCTTGGAAAGAATTCAGAGGAGAATGACAAGACTAATCCCGGGCATTAGGAACCTTGAGTATAGAGACAGGTTAAAGCATCTTAATTTGCACTCCCTCGAGAGAGGTAGAGCGAGGGGTGACCTGATAGAGGTGTACAAGAGGAAGGCAGGGCTAAACAAAGGGGACATTACAAAGGTTCTAAAACTATCCAACCAGGAGCGAACTCGTAACAATGGCTTTAAATTAGACAAATTTAGATTTAGGAGGGAAATAGGTAAACACTGGTTTGGAATCAGAGTAGTGGATGAATGGAACAAGTTACCAAATATCATCATTAACTCGAATACGCTGAATAGCTTCAAACATAGGTTAGATGCTTATATGAGCAATAGGGGTTGGGTGTCAACGGGACTGCCCAGTATGGGCCAATAGGCCCGCTGCAGTTTCCTCCATTCTTATGTTCTTATGTTCTTATAGTTGTGGTTATTATAATCATTGTCGTGGTTGTTATAATCATGATCGTAGTTGTTATGATTATGGTCGTGGTTGTTATGATCATGGTCGTGGTTGTTATAATCATGGTCCTGGTTGTTATAATCATTGTTGTGGTTGTTATAATCATGGTCGTGGTTGTTATAATCATGGTCGTGGTTGTTATAATCATGGTCGTGGTTATTATAATGATGGTTGTCGTTGGAATAATGATGGTCGTGGTTGTTATAATCATGATCTTGGTTGCTTTAACATGGTCGTGGATGCTATAATCATGGTCGTGGTTGTTATAATAATTATCGTGGTTGTTATGATCATGGTCGTGGTTACTGTAATCATAGTCGTGGTTATTATAATCATGGTCGTGGTTGTTATAATCATGGTCGTGGTTGTTATAATCATGGTCTTGGTTGTCATAACATGGTCGCAGCTGTCATAATCATGGTCGTGGTTATGATCATAGTCGTGGTTGTTATAATCATTGTCGTGGTTGTTATAATCATGGTCGTAGTTGTTATGATCATGGTCTTGGATGTTATAATCATGGTCGTGGTTTTTATAATCATGGTCGTGGTTATTATAATCAAGGTCGTGGTTGTTGTAATCATGGTTGTGGTTGTTATATTCATGGTCGTGTTGTTATGATCATGGTCGTGGTTGTCATGATCATAGTCGTGGTTATGATCATTGTCGTGGTTGTAATAATCATTGTCGTGGTTGTTATAATCATGGTCGTAGTTATGATTATGGTCGTGGTTGTTATAATCATGGTCGTGGTTATTATAATCATGGTCGTGGTTGCTATAATCATGGTCGTGGTTGCTATAATCATGGTCGTGGTTGTTATAATCATGGTCGTGGTTGTTATGATCATGGTCGTGGTTGTTATAATCATGGTCGTGGTTGTCATAATCATGGTTGTGGTTTTTTCATTGTCGTGGTTATAATAATCATGGTCGTGGTTGTTATAATGATGGTCGTGGTTGATATAATCATGGTCTTGGGTGTTATAACATGGTCGTGGTTGCTATAATCATGGTCGCGGTTGTTATAATCATTGTCGTGGTTGTTATGATCATGGTCGTGGTTGTTATAAAACTGGTCGTGGTTGTTATATTCATAGTCGTGGTTGTTATAATCATGGTCGTGGTTGTTATAATCATGGTCGTGGTTGTTATAATCATGGTCTTGGTTGTCATAACATGGTCGCAGCTGTCATAATCATGGTCGTGGTTATGATCATAGTCGTGGTTGTTATAATCATTGTCGTGGTTGTTATAATCATGGTCGTAGTTGTTATGATCATGGTCTTGGATGTTATAATCATGGTCGTGGTTTTTATAATCATGGTCGTGGTTATTATAATCAAGGTCGTGGTTGTTGTAATCATGGTTGTGGTTGTTATATTCATGGTCGTGTTGTTATGATCATGGTCGTGGTTGTCATGATCATAGTCGTGGTTATGATCATTGTCGTGGTTGTAATAATCATTGTCGTGGTTGTTATAATCATGGTCGTAGTTATGATTATGGTCGTGGTTGTTATAATCATGGTCGTGGTTATTATAATCATGGTCGTGGTTGCTATAATCATGGTCGTGGTTGCTATAATCATGGTCGTGGTTGTTATAATCATGGTCGTGGTTGTTATGATCATGGTCGTGGTTGTTATAATCATGGTCGTGGTTGTCATAATCATGGTTGTGGTTTTTTCATTGTCGTGGTTATAATAATCATGGTCGTGGTTGTTATAATGATGGTCGTGGTTGATATAATCATGGTCTTGGGTGTTATAACATGGTCGTGGTTGCTATAATCATGGTCGCGGTTGTTATAATCATTGTCGTGGTTGTTATGATCATGGTCGTGGTTGTTATAAAACTGGTCGTGGTTGTTATATTCATAGTCGTGGTTGTTATAATCATGGTCGTGGTTGTTATAATCATGGTCGTGGTTGTTATAATCATGGCCGTGGTTGTTATAATCATGGTCGTGGTTATTATAATCATGGTCGTGGTTGCTATAATCATGGTCGTGGTTGCTATAATCATGGTCGTGGTTGTTATAATCATGGTCGTGGTTGTTATAATCATGGTCGTGGTTGTTATAATCATGGCCGTGGTTGTTATAATCATGGTCGTGCTTATTATAATCAAGGTCGTGGTTGTTATATTCATGGTCGTGGTTGTTATAATCATGGTCGTGGTTGTTATAATCATGGTGGTGGTTATTATAATCAAGGTCGTGGTTGTTATAATCATGGTTGTGGTTGTTATATTCATGGTCGCGTTGTTATGATCATGGTCGTGGTTGTCGTGATCATGGTCGTGGTTATGATCATTGTCGTGGTTGTTATAATCATTGTCGTGGTTGTTATAATCATGGTCGTAGTTATGATTATGGTCGTGGTTGTTATAGTCATGGTCGTGGTTATTATAATCATGGTCGTGGTTGCTATAATCATGGTAGTGGTTGCTATAATCATGGTCGTGGTTGTTATAATCATGGTCGTGGTTGTTATAATCATGGTCTTGGTTGTTATAATCATGGCCGTGGTTGTTATAATCATGGTCGTGCTTATTATAATCATGGTCGTGGTTGTTATAATCATGGTCGTGGTTGTTATAATCATAGTCGTGGTTATTATAATCATGGTCGTGGTTGTTATATTCATGGTCGTGGTTGTTATAATCATGGTGGTGGTTATTATAATCAAGGTCGTGGTTGTTATAATCATGGTTGTGGTTGTTATATTCATGGTCGCGTTGTTATGATCATTGTCGTGGTTGTCGTGATCATGGTCGTGGTTATGATCATTGTCGTGGTTGTTATAATCATTGTCGTGGTTGTTATAATCATGGTCGTAGTTATGATTATGGTCGTGGTTGTTATAATCATGGTCGTGGTTATTATAATCATGGTCGTGGTTGCTATAATCATGGTAGTGGTTGCTATAATCATGGTCGTGGTTGTTATAATCATGGTCGTGGTTGTTATGATCATGGTCGTGGTTGTTATAATCATGGTCGTGGTTGTTATAATCATGGTCGTGGTTGTTACAATCATGGTCGTGGTTGTCATAATCATGGTCGTGGTTGTTATAATCATGGTCGTGGTTGTTATAATCATGGTCGTAGTTATTATGATCATGGTCGTAGTTGTTATAATCATGGTTGTGGTTTTTTCATTGTCGTGGTTATGATAATCATGGTCGTGGTTGTTATAATGATGGTCGTGGTTGTTATAATGATGGTCGTGGTTGGTATAATCATGGTCTTGGGTGTTATAACATGGTCGTGGTTGCTATAATCATGGTCGTGGTTGTTATAATCATTGTCGTGGTTGTTATGATCATGGTCGTGGTTGTTATAAAACTGGTCGTGGTTGTTATATTCATAGTCGTGGTTGTTATAATCATGGTCGTGGTTGTTATAATCATGGTCGTGGTTGTTATAATCATGGCCGTGGTTGTTATAATCATGGTCGTGCTTATTATAATCATGGTCGTTGGTGTTATATTCGTGGTCGTGGTTGTTATAATCATGGTCGTGGTTGTTATAATCATGGTCGTGGTTGTTATAATCATAGTCGTGGTTGTTATAATCATGGTGGTGGTTGTTATAATCATGGTCGTGGTTGTTATGATCATGGTCGTGGTTGTTATGATCATGATCGTGGTTGTTATAAAACTGGTCGTGGTTGTTATAATCATAGTCGTGGTTGTTATAATCATGGTCGTGGTTGTTATAATCATGGTCGTGGTTGTTATAATCATGGTCGTGGTTGTTATAATCATGGTCGTGCTTATTATAATCATGGTCGTGGTTGTTATAGTCATGGTCGTGGTTGTTATAATCATGGTCGTGGTTGTTATAATCATGGTCGTGGTTGTTGTAATCATGGTCGTGGTTATTATAATCATGGTCGTGGTTGTTATAATCATGGTCGTGGTTGTTATAATCATGGTCGTGGTTGTTATAATGATGGTCGTGGTTGTTATAATGATGGTCGTGGTAATTATAATCATGGTCGTGGTTATTATAATCAGGGTGGTGGTTGTTATAATGATGGTCGTGGTTGTTATAATCATGGTACTTTGTTGTTATAACATGGTCGCAGCTGTCATAATCATGGTCGTGGTTATGATCATAGTCGTGGTTGTTATAATCATTGTCGCGGTTGTTATAATCATGGTCGTAGTTGTTATGATCATGGTCTTGGATGTTATAATCATGGTCGTGGTTGTTATAATCATTGTCGTGGTTGTTATAATCATGGTCGTAGTTGTTATGATCATGGTCGTGGTTGTTATAATTATAATGAGACAGAACATAATGAGAGAAGAACATATATATAAGTAAGAATAAAGAGTAGGAATGTATAGATAGGAAACTTGGTAGTGTGGCTGGGATGTTATTTACTCAGCGTCAATACGCTTATCTTATCTCGTATGTCAATACACATATATCACTTCTTAAAGGGACAACTTGTTAAACACCTCTTCGATACAACTATTTATTAATTCACTCTATGACATGGACACATTAATATCACTATTATATCGGGGTACTAACACATTATGTTTTACGTTACTCGACACTGACTCTCGGACACACCTGAATGAATACACTTCCCACAGTAGGTAACTCACCCTAGGACGTTCTGACAAGACTCACGTGTACCCTGAGGTAGGCCCATTGGATGCTTGGCTGGGCTGCCTCCTATGGGAGGCTTCTGCTTAGCTGGGGTCTGGTCGGGAAGTTCCCCCTCCCGACCTGGGGAGGGGACAAGCGTGATTCTGAGAATCTCCAGAGTAATGTTCGAATGTTCGACTGGCAACCAAAATCAGAATGATAATCAGAACCAGAATCAGAATGATAACACTGGTCAACAGCCAAAATGGTTCACATATGAGATCATGCTCACACAACTAATTTCATATTGCTGAATTCGAATCTGATATTTGTTTTGTTCTATCAGACCAGGTTTTATAAGAAAATCAATAGGTACGAATATTGAATATTCCATCACGTGTCGTGCAAAAGATGAGATTATCTCATGTGACTGTGCTTTCATGACTAATTTCATATTAATGAATAATAATTGGATGTTTCATTCTACCATCAGACCTACTTTCTTAAAGAATAAAAAAAATAGTAAATATAGTAACATTATCGCGTCATGCAAGATACAATTTTAAACCTATCACAGATAAGCTTGTAGTGATGGGTTGTCAGACCACAGCTTACATCTCAGAAACAGTCCAGACTTGACCCGACATTAGGGGGGTCAAATGTAAGGGTACCCCTCGCAACCACTCAAGGAGTTACAAATCAACTGGCTCCCCTCCCATGTCACACGGCCCCAACAAACATGTAAGAAGGCACCGGCCGACTCTCTCCCAATATACACAATAACCTACACCGCAGAAGAAGTCCAGACCTGACCTCACATTAGCCAGGTCAAATGTAACCTTCGAACCCAAGTCAAGGGGCCACAAATCAACCAGGGCCTCTCATGTCACACGGCCCCATCTGAAGATTTCTCCAGAATATACAACTTATAGTCTCTGAAAAAGTCCAGACCTGACCCTACATTAGCGAGGGCAAATGTAAGGAGACCCTTCGCCGCCCCCCCGATCAGCTCAACCTGACGGTTGGTCTTCCAATATATAGGACGTCCTAGCCCTCCCTCACGAGAGTGTGTCTTGTAACTGTGGGAGACTCAGGTGGTCCTTACACTCAGGGGTAAAGGAAACACACTGATGTCAAGGACCTGAATCAATAATGGTAAATAGTACAGAGTTGCATATCACAGCCATATTCGTCTCATATATCTACACCTCCCTCCCCCTCACGCTCGTAGTGCAATCTCGAGTGGACTCTTTTTCCAGGAGCCTTTGAGAGTGACGTGGGAAAACTGGGGGGTCACTGAATGAGGACTTACTTTTCTCCTCCAAGCAAGGGTTCACAGGGATGTGGGGGAGGGGTTCACCACTAGGGGACGGTACTGAACGAAGAAAGCGGCGATTCCGCCACCATACCCGACCACTAGGGAGACGGACCTCGTAATCCCTGGTCTTGCCGCAGCCCATGACAACCCCGACCTTGTCCCAGCGGTGAGACGTCGGGTCTTGAACCCGAACTGTTTGCCCGATACTCAACCTGTGAAGGGGTCGGGCGTGCTGATCGTACTGTGCCTTTACCTGGTCAGCAGGGGCGGCTGCACGACGATTGCAGTCCTCGGTCTTGGCCTGCCACTCCCTCGAGAAGGACTCAGGATGGGCAGGGACACATGACCGTAGTGGGTAGCCATATAACATCTGTGCTGGGGAGCGACCTGTGAAGTTGGGGGTATTCCGCAATTCCAATAAACCCCGGTCAAACTTCTCACAGTCAATGTTGCCTGAGGGTGCCGTCTTGAGGATGAGATGCTTGACGGACTTTACGGCAGCCTCGGCATGTCCATTGGACTGGGGATAATGTGGCGAGGACACCACATGATAACTCCCCATCGCTCCATGCAATCCCAGAAGTCGTTGCTGGTGAACTGGGGCCCGCCGTCAGTCCTCAGGCGGAGAGGGACACCAACTTCCCGGAAGTAGCGACAGAACATGCGTACTGTATGAGAGGCAGTAGTGTTGCCTCCGCAGGGAACGACAACAGGGTTGTCGTTGTTCATGAGGGGTTCCTGCTGCTGACTAGGCTGCAGCACCTGGCATGGCTCGCAGACTTGAACGGAACTAGCGATGTCGGAGTCGATGCCTGGCCAAAAAACAGCTTGTCTCGCCCGGCGCTTCGTAGCTTCCACACCCCTGTGGCTGTCGTGCAGGTGGGCTAGGGTGCGGCGGCGGAGGGCGGCAGGAACCACAACTCTTGCTCCATACAAGACGAGGTCGCCATCAGCATAGAGGTCGTCCCGCATCTTCCAGTATGGGAGTAAAGAGCTGTGTAAGTCGTACCGGTTGGAGGGAAATCCCGAGGTCACGCAGTTCAGTAGACGGATGTACGAAGGGTCCGCTCTTGCCGCAGCTCGGAGTTCCTGAAGAGTCCTGTCGGTGTCCTGCGGTGGAGACTCTTCTGGGATGACGGCGTTCACGGTCACTACGGTCCTGAGGTGTGCAGTAGCATCAGCACATGCGATCTCGTCCTCTGGTGTGGGGTGGCTGACTGGGGCTCGTGACAAAGCATCAGGGATGCAGACCAGCTTGCCAGCACGCCACACAGCTGTGAAGAGGTAGGGCGAGATCTTCTCCTTAAGGCGTTGGAGGCGGGGATTCTCGACCGCATCCAAGGAATAGTGGTTCAGGATCGGGATGAGTGGCCGATGATCCGTCATGAGGTTGAAGTGTTGTAGGCCGATCAGATACAACCTACATTTGGACATGGCCCAGACGGCGGCTAACAGCTCCAGTTCGATGGTGGCGTAGCGAGTCTCGGCGTCAGTGAGAAACCGAGAGCCACACTGAACCAGACGAAGGCGTCCATTGCCGTGGTCCTGTAGCAGAGTGTATCCAATCCCGTAGAGGCGAGAGGCATCAGTCTGGAGGACAACTGGCAGGGCCGGGTCGAAGGAAGCGAGAACAGGTGGGCTAAGGAGAGCTGTCTTGACGCGACGGAATGCCTCATCATGGTCAGCTGTCCAGGTGAATGTTCTCTTGGGGCTCATCAGGGGGCGTAGGGGCTGTGCTGCAGCGGCGATGGCGGGGGTGAACTCAGCCAACTGGATTACCAGGCCCATGAACGAGCGGAGGTCGGTCAGGTTGGCAGGAGTTGGGAAGTCCCGGATCGCGCTGACCTTTCCAGGATCAGCCGAGATGCCCTTGCCTGAGAGGGTGTACCAACAGAAGTTCACACTAGGTGCGGCGACCACAAACTTATCCTTGTTGAGGGTGATCCCGTACTTGCGGCACCTGGTGAGCATCTGGTGAATACGCTCAAGATGCGTGGAGTAATCCTCGTCATATAGGAGCACGTCGTCGATGACCTTGACACAGTTCGCCACACCCTGAAGGGCCATGTCACCACGGACGCAGAAAGCATCGCCAGTAGCCGCGAAACCCATAGGTCCTCTGCAGTGCTGAAATCGGCCGTATGGTGTGATGAACGTCGTGAGGTGCTGATCTTCTTCCGCAACTTCCATCTGCCAGTACCCACATAAGGCATCTGCTGTAGTAAGGTACCTTGCCTTCGGTTCCACACTGCGTATAGCGGTGAAGGGTGTCGGTGAAGGGTGGGTCGGGCGGGAAACTTGGCTATTCAGCTTGGTGAGGTCGACGGTGATACGAACTCCAGTAATGTTCTTGGCGACTGCTACCATGGGGTGACACCAATCCGAGGGGTCGTCACCAGCAGGCTTAATGATCCCCTGGGCTACCATAGAGTCGAGTTCCTTCTTCACTTGGCTCTGAAAAGCGAAGGGTATCTGTCTCGGTGTGTGGATGGCGAAAGGTACTGCGTCATCCTTCAGGTGGATTCTCATGGGGGAGCCAGCCATTGGCTTGAGTGGAGCTGTCTTGAAAACCAGCACGTCCTTGAATTGCAGTAGGAAGAACTCCCTGGATGCAGAAGGTGACGTATTGGGTGGGAGGGGCAGCTCCTTGCACCTGTTGACATGTTTTATTTCGAGAATTGGCTTCGGGAAGTCTGAAGATATTATGGCCAACTCTTGACAGTGGCCATAAGACAGTAGTGGCATCTGAACACCTTTGTGGACCTGAATCCTGGCAGAACATGACTGCTTACCTAGGGTGAGGGTAGCCTGAAATGTACCCAGAGCAGGTGCCATTGTAGAACCGTCTGCGGTGAGCGTTGTAGAAGTTGACGGTGGTTGCAAGCTGCTCCTAGGGATCCGCAGAATGTCGAGGTGTCTTGTGCCGATGACTGTGACGTCCGCACCTGTGTCAGGAAGCATCTGGATACGGGATGTAACGTCGCCGTATGACAGGTGAACACAGATGGACTGAGGTGTCTTGTTGACAGGGGAAGAAGAGGATCCCACGCGACGACAGCGCTTGTTCTTCGCCGCCTGAGACTTGCAAGTAGTATCATTCTTCTTTTTTGACTGACAGCATTTGTCATAGTGTCCAATGCGGCTACAGGAGCGGCACTGAACGTTGTTGGCAGGGCACTTCAGTGTCCTAGCCCAATGACCACGACGGCCACAGTTATGTGCGGAGATGGCACACAGCTGGTTAGATGGAGCATGAATGGCAGAAGTCGCACTTCTGGTGGCTTCGTAAGAGCGGCAGGTGGTGACAACATCCTGCAGAGAAGAGGCAGTGTCGAGGGAGATAAGCTTCTGAATTAGCTCTTCATCCCGCACGCCCATGAGGATAATCATCGTCAGCTGTGTTTCCTCACAAGTCGACGAGTTCCCAGGACAAACGTCAACCTCCTCAGCGATGCGTCTGAGTCGTACGTAAAAATCGGCAAACGACTCACCCTCCAGCTGCTTACAACTGAGAAGTTCTTGTCTGTGTCGTGGGGAATTTGCAGGGTGTGCTCCAGGATACGTTGCGTCTCTAGGGTGAGACACATCCTCATCTGGATCAGCTGCTTCTCCCTAGGCAACCTTGATAAATCGACCGTCATCGAATAATCGTCCCACCTCCGACGCCATTCACGGAATACCTGGAACGAGGCATCAGCTTGGAGTGGCGGTGGACTCTGAGCGAGTGCTTTCTGTGGGGGGGGGCAAAGAAGTTGAAGAGGACCCTGTAGGTGCACCTGTGGACGAAGAGGCAGGTGTAGTAGCTGCTTGAAGGTTAACAGGTGCCAACAACTCGATAATGACACTGAATCTGGCATTTTCTTGTTGACGTCTGTGACTCTCTTCACGTCTTCGTTCATCGTCTTCCTGTCGCCTCCTGATTTCGTCTTGTCGTCGGTTTTCTTCCAAAAACTGAATTAAATGAAGGAAGTCGACACCTGTGGCAGATTGCGGACGTGTGTAGTGGGGGCTAAGGGTGGGTGGGGCCGCTTGATCTACTTTCCGATCCACTTGGAGTCCACTTACTGCACCGACATCCGTCTGAGGTAGGGCTTGTTGGGTATCTGAAGAAAACCCAATAAATTCCTGATCTTCCATATGGCCTGGTTTATTTCTCTCACAATTACTGTAATTAATAAGTGAGCAGAAGAGCAATCGTCTTTAAATGGAAGATATCTGCGAGCGTCTGTGTGTGTGTCTGTGCGTTCGTTCGTGCGTGTACTCGGGGCGAGCTGGCTAGTGCGGAAGCTCAGTGCGGGTCGAGACATGAACTAGGATGGATGTCAAAACTTGAGCTCTCCCATAGGTCTTAAAAAAGGCTCCCATCTTTTGTAAAAAGTGCAAGAACACGGGGAAACACTTTAAAGACACTAAAGGGCACACACAACACTGAAAAAGCACTTCACAACACTGTACTGTAAATCCAGGAATATCGTGTTGAGGTACGCACCGAGACCCACTCGACAAGGGAAGTTGACAAGATGGCGGCTCCGAGAGAGATTCTGTGTCCACTCCAATTCTGAATAATGTGATGTCCCAGCTAAACACTACGCCATGTGGGAGACTCAGGTGGTCCTTACACTCAGGGGTAAAGGAAACACACTGATGTCAAGTCCGTAAGTTCTATTTCTGGTACAAACACAAAAAGGAGTTAAGATAGGGGTAAACAGCGTCCTGTCTTGGAATCTCTCTGGGTATCTCTATCTGGGCATGCACGTACAGCGCGCATGTGCCCAAAACCTGAACTAACACTCGGTGACAAAAGGGAGTATGATTATAAAACATATAATACAGAGACCTGAATCAATAATGGTAAATAGTACAGAGTTACATATTACAGCCATATTCGTCTCATATATCTACAGTAACCAAGAAGGGCCAGCTACCACGTCCCCAGTCCCGCTCAAGAGAAGCCCGCCACTAAGTGTAACGAAGTCTCAGCCGGGTCCATCGACAGAGTGCTGTCAACTCAACGTGTAACAGTAAGTGCTGGCTGTGTAGATGGTAGAAGTGCGGTGATCCCGAACCTCCCCAACGATCAACTTAGTGAAGTGCCCATTCTAATTGTGTGGTTAGGTTATACGAGAATACCATAGTCTATCATAAATTGTGTACGAACCCCCCCATTAATCCCCCCTATTGAACTAGTAAAATAAAGCTGTAACACGCATTGGTGTTTTATATACTACACTTGTACTGTGCCTGTGTTAATATACAGTGTTGACATCACACCCTCGAGACACGCTACCATTTCCTCTCGCTATAATATTCTACTACTATGACCTCCTAACTTACCTCTTCATGTGAGATTTTGTCTCATTTCAATGGTGGCAGCGCACTTAACGTAAAACTCACGCCCCTTCCCCTTAGTGTTCAGTACAGTGATAGTTAGAATCTTTTGAAGTAAACTCGTAACTATCTTGACGAAGCAGGCAGTACAAGGGTGGTAGCATTTGTAATATAATTCCTGTCCTTCAGTGTGGTACAAGTGGTGACAGTCATCCACTCCCCCCTTCCTAGTCCACATATTGTTGGGTAACGGGGAACAATGGTCGAGAACTCAACCAGGGCAAGTGTCAGTAAAACCCCCTCCTCGTCCCACCCACAGACGTCATCGTCAACATTGACAATTTCGACTTCCACGATCAGTACTTCCCAGCCCTCCTCGCAAGCCAACATGACTCCTGTTAACACTATACCAACGACTTCCGTTTTATTCCCGTTCCTTGAACAATCCACTAGTACCTACTTTCCCCCCCTACCCCTTAACCACCCTGCACCCTCTCTCGCCACTCCCCTCCCCACGCTCACGTACACCTTAGCACCTCCCAACCCCTCCAACATGCCAGACCCTTTCCTTACGACCGTTTCAGCTAGTAGTGCAGCACAATTGGTCAGTCAGATACCCATGTTTGAGGGCGATGGCCGTGACCCTGCGACATCAGCAGATAGGCTGGAACAGTGGTAAGGAGACATTGAAAGTGCGTTCCCGGAAACCCTTCAGGAATACGAGGAATGCCGCCTTAGGACGGCACGTATGCGATTGGGCGGTGACGCGAAAGGTGTGCTAGGATTTAATCCGACAGTAAAGGATGCTGCCACGTGGGACACGTTCGCGAACGGATTACGGGAAATTTACAGCCAGGGTAACACATTACAAGATCACACGACACGTTTAGCAAATATCAAGCTAGAGGAGTGTTCATCACTAAATTTTTACCTATCATGCATAGGTAGTGCTGTGAAGATGGCGAGAGTGAATCACCCACAATTCTTCCCACCTGAGCTACTATCGAGAACGCAATTAAAGCAGCGCGGACGTATATACAGCTCAGGAAACCCACTCCCCCCTCCCATTTTGTGTCGACAATTCACGCCGCCCCTCCCACCTCTACACGTAACACCCCTTCTGTCTGGGAGGATGAATTCTTGAAACTGATGGTGGAGAATCTCAGCCGGGACAAAAGGAAGCGACAGGAACAGTCACCGTTCCACGAGGAAGGGCGGGAGCAATCACGGTTAGATACAGTAGGTATAAACACGTTGGGTAATGTGCCACGGGGCGGCCGGCTTTCCGGGACAGGGACCCGCAGGGCGCGGGCTGGGATTGACCCCCGCCCCCGTGCAGTCACAAGTGCGCGCCGGGGCCCGCCCATGCGGGATAGCTGGTATAGAGCTCCGAAGCCTTTTCGCTGCTCCTCCTGTGGGGCATGGTCCCACGCGGTGCACGGATGTCCCTTCCAATGTGAGGGAAACCAGTGCGATGGGTGTGGCGACCAGGGACATACCCGCAGAAAGTGTCCATACACCGGAATGCGTTGTTACGCATGTGCTGAGTGGGGACACATTCGCAGGTTATGTCCCTACTACTAAAGACAAGGGCGAGGCGTTGATGGTGACTAGGGAAGACAGGCCAATTATTAAGTTGAAAATGGGATGGAAACGGGTTGAAGCTTTCATTGACACAGGCTCCTCGGTGTCCTTGGTGAAACAGAACGTGGCCTCCAAGATGAGCCTAGGGGAAAAGCATAAAGTTCCTGAGTTACGTGGCGTCACGGGGAACCGCCTCTCAACATTGGATTCCAGAGATATAACTGTAGACTTAGGAGATAAGATAGTTGTTCACGCGCTGGTTGTGGTAAGCGGTGATCTTTTCCCAGGGGATGTTCTTATTGGGTCAGATTTCTTGTTTAGGTTTAAGTATGGAATCCAGTTTGATGGGAGCCGGTATACCGTGACACTAGATGGTAGAGATTATGCAGGTACTCCTATTAGGAATAGGTCTGGTCTGCCCGTCCACCTCATTAAGCCTAAACGCCCCCCGCCCCCCCCCCCCCCCCCGCACCCCAAGCCCCCCAGCTACACCCTACGCGAGCCACTGTCATCCCTCCCCACTCTAGTGTTGTTCTGCCCGTTCGATGGTCAAGGTCGTTCGACAGTTCCACGGAGAATCAGGAGTATGTATTAGTTGAAACCCCTCATAAAATGTCCCCATACGTGCAGTCGGGGCTCATTAACACTCAGCAGCCTAGCGTCCCAGTCATAAACCCCACCCCCAGGGAATTTAAACTTACTCCTGGTCATTCAGTGGGAACAGTCTGTGTGGTCGATAAAGTAGAGGATCTGGAGCATTTTGATTCTACGAGATATAACACTAGGAGTGACACAGAATTCGTAGATTCACAGCAAATGTTCGCCACTGCAATAGAATCCCTTGACACAGATCACCTACCCACCCTTATTAGAGAACGTCTACGCTCTATAATAAAGCAGCATGAAAATCTGTTTGCAACTTCAGATCAGGACCTCGGCCTGTTGTCAGCTTCACACAAAATTAATACAGGCTCCGCTCCCCCCACCAGGGTACGGCAGTGGAGGCTTCCTGAAGCGGCTAAAACTCAAATTAGGGACTTATGTCGCCAAATGGAGGAACGTGGTGTCATCTCCCCTTGCACTAGCCCCTATTGCTCCCCGGTCGTATTAGTCAGAAAAAAGGACGGGTTAACTAGATTCTGTGTAGACTATAGGGAACTTAATAAGGACACCATTGCTGATAGCTATCCCTTGCCCAGAATTGACGAGACACTGGACCAATTGAACGGAGCTTCTATATTCACAGTTCTAGACTGTAAGGATGCGTACTGGAGTATACCAGTTAACCCGGCTGACCGCCCCAAAACTGCTCTCGCGGACGGCAGCCGTCTATTTTGTTTCAACAAGTTACCTTTCGGGCTAAAGGGAGCACCGGCCACGTTCATGAGGGCTGTGAACCACAGTCTCACACCCGTGCTTGGGAGGAACGCTATGGCTTACCTGGACGACGTTATCGTCTATCGTAAAAACATGGATTCTCACATGCAGGATGTAGATGAGGTTCTCTCGGTCATGAAAGCGGCCGGACTGAAAGTGTCCCTTAGGAAATGCGCGTTCGCGCGCCAGGAAGTTAAATTCCTGGGATTCATCGTAGGTCATGGCGGCGCTAGACCCGTCCCGGTGAAAGTGAAAGCGATAGCAGAGATGCCACCCCCCACCACAGCCAGGGGTGTGAAACAGTTCCTCGGCACCGCCAATTTTTTCAGACGTCACATCCCTCACTTTTCAGAGGCGGCCCTCCCCCTTACGAAACTTACAAAGAAGTCGGTTCAGTTTCGGTGGTCGGGGGAGGCAGATAAAGCTTTTAACCATCTTAAGGACTTATTGAAGTCGGCAACAATGTTAGCACTGCCGGACTTCACGCAGCCGTTTTACGTGCACACTGACGCTTCCGACGAAGCACTGGGAGCCTGTCTCATGCAAGGTGGTGAAGATAACCCCATCCCTATTGCTTATTTTTCCCAGAAATTGAGCGGAGCTGCCCTCCGCGACTCCACAACTGAGACAGAAGCCTTGGCTATTGTCAAGGCCGTAACTTCCTTTGATGCTTACCTCTTTGGTAGACACTTTTATGTAATCACTGATCACCGTCCTTTAATATATATCTTCCAAGGTAAAACACCTAATGAACGGGTAGCACGCTGGGCAGTCTTTCTAAATGCGTATAACTTCTCCATTTTGCATAAGCCAGGCAAGAACCACGTAGTACCAGACGCACTGAGCCGCAATGTATTACAGGTACCTATAAATGATGTCGGGAATCCTAGCAGCATGACTCAGCCCATTTTTGGGGACCTATCACCGAGTGAGGTGCGCCAACGCCAACTCGAAGACCCACAGTGGGGTCCTGTCATTGAGTTCCTTGTGGGGGGTCCGCTCTCCAAGAAGGTCAACAAAGCCTCACTTTGTGATTTCAGTCTTTTAAGCGGAGTCCTGTATCTTGTTACTATGAAACATGATGATGAACAACCCACAGAACTCGTAGTCGTCCCCGCATCCTTGGAAAACTCGGCCCTAGAAGTAGCTCCCTCTTCCCAATTCGCAGCCCACCCGGGTGAATGTCGCACATATGCACGTGCACGCTCTCTGTTTTTCATGCCCAATCTAGCGCGGAAAGTTGGGGCATTTGTCAAAGGATGTCTGCCATGTCAGTTAAGGAAGGGTACCCCAAAGAGACAGGGAGAGCTGCAGGAGTTCCCACCAGCCTCTCAGCCCTTGGAACGGGTATCGATCGATCTAACTGACATGACATTGCGTTCACATCGGGGAAACAGATACGTTGTTTCCATCGTCGATCACTATTCACGTTTTGCGACCTATATACCGATCCCCGATAAACGCGCAGAGACAGTTTGTGAAGCCTTGTTACAATACGTTGGTACTCATGGATGTCCCCGGGTCATTGTAAGTGATCAAGGGATAGAGTTTACCTCGGGCATCTTTCAGAAGGCGTGCGACTTGCTGCGGGCTAAGTCAAATCTAACCACTAGTTACCACCCACAGGCTAATGCCATGGTTGAGCGTTCCCACCGCACGTTGAAAGATCACTTGTCGTTTTTGGTTAATAATCAGTACGGCGGTTGGGACGATCAGCTACCTCTTGCACAACTGGCCATGAACACCGCAATTAATACCACCCTGCATAACACTCCTTACTTCCTTCACTTTGGTAGGGATCCAAACCTTCCTGCTGGTGTAATCAACCCCCCACCCCTATCCTATGGCGAGGACTACCCTTCTGTCTTGCAAAACAGGTTACAAACGGTCTTTACTCGGGTGCAGGAACTAAACAGGAAAGGTCACTTACACAACGCCACCTACTATAACCTCAGGGTCACCCCTTCCAATATTACCGTAGGTACCCTGGTCTTCCTAACTAACGAATCATCCTCCCCTGATACCCGCTCTAAGTTGCAACAGAGATGGCAGGGCCCATATAGAGTAACCGCCCAACCCAGGAAAGTAAACTTCACTATTTCCCCGCTTTGCCAGGGGGGACGTCAGGAAACTGTGCATGTGAATAGATTGAAGCTGGCAACTGTCGACGATGACGTCTTGAACAAATCAGGCCTCACCAACCAGCCCCCTCTAGGAGTAACATTCCCTCCCCAACACCCTATCCCTCCACCAGCAGCTGACCACCCCCCTCAGAACAATCAGGTGCCTCACACCCCAAGTAATAATCAGAGAACTCCCCAAGCTACTGCCCCACTTGTACCAGTAAGACCTGATCAGATTAGGGCTCATAGATATAACACCAGGTCACAGAACATAGATTAAAGTAACGAGTCTAGGGGCACTTCTAATTGTTGATTCTCCACCCCGGGATCTTGTCTTTCTACCAAGCTACAGAGTCAGCACTGCCCTTGCTCTTCACGGGCCTGGGCGAGGTCTCCCTGACCCCACACAAAAGTCGGAGATGACACCACCACAGCTGCAGCTGACCCCCTACCAGATGAGCTGAGACCAATGCATCCTGACTCATAATGGATGCCTGACACGAGCGGGACACGCAGCGGGCAACCCCGCGGCGAATGGGTGACGCCTTCACGTCGACACTGCAAGCCCCAAGCTCCAGAAACGGGCTTGCATAATGCTGGCCCTCGATCTGGTTGAAGACACTGGGCTGCGTCTCGTCGCTCGCCTGCTGAACGACGAGACACGCACCGAGGCTACGGTCTCACAGCCCACAATACTGACAGACAACATCTATGGGTACCATCAGCCTGAGCAAGCTACGCCATGCAGGACCAGCGCAGCACCTAGCTCCAGGCAGGGAATCAGGTCGTCTCCTTGGAACCCAGGAGAAAATCCCGAAACCCCGACCTGCAACTTCAGTAGCAGCAAGCAACAGGCAACAAACAACTAGAGGTCCCAGTGGCGATGCAGACGACAGCTCCCTACGTTTCAGGACCCGTCAACTGGTCCCACGCACTTCCACTCTGGGAATGGAACCACCAGGTACCAGACAAGTAATGGCTGACCTCGGCCCACCCGGGATCTGCCTCGCCGGCATTTACCACACCATTGGGAACGAAACAGAAGTGACCTGACTACAAGTAGAGGAAGAAACAAGCAAACCCTGGGGGGCCCACCCAGGGAGGGATTCACCACTGTGAGGGTGTGGGACAGGACGGTCAGGGGTCTCGCCGACACTCACGTACGGAGAGCGAACCCTTGTCCGTGGACCCTGCCCTACACGCCATCCAAAGCGATAACACCCCAAGCAGTGGACCGGCTTTGATCCCGGCCGGGAAGGGCGGAAATTCAGATGGGACTAGAAAAATCCATCTGGACCACGACGGAAAATGAGACTCTACAGAGGAAACTCAGATGGGACTAGAAAAATCCATCTGGAATACGTCAGGAACTGCCGCTCTACACAGAAGTTCAAGTGGAGGAAGTGAGGCACGCGACACACACCATAGCAGACCGCCGGACGGGACAGGAAACGCCAACCACCGTATCTGCTGCGTCGTCCACCCTGATGCCGGGCACGGATTGGTAGAGGTAGTGATGGACCACGCGCCACCCGGGATCTCGACGAATGCTGACGAGTTTTTGTTTTTGCCACTGTATCTTGTTAATAATTTCTGCTGCCTTTTTAGTATGTACAAATATTTCTTTTTGTTCACAAGTTGCATTTTTCCCCAACTTCCCCCCCCCCCTTTTTTTTTAGCGGCCATGTATCTTATTATTATATGTTGTATGTGCTGCCCTGCGCAAGAGTTTAACAGTTGAAGCAACAAGTATGTAAATCTATTCCAGGCTTGAAGATACTAACACTAGGGAACCTAAGCAGAAATAAGCCAGGGCAAGCAACACCATTGCATAACCTTTCAAACCTCCGACTGTGTACCCTCATCTAACTCCCTAAAGTGACGCTCTCCGACAAGCTCCTGCTAAGGCGCTCTCTCTCTCCTTCATATCTACATTCACCTTTCCGTTTCCGTATCCTTAGATAGCCGCTTAGATATTATAAATATTACCAGACTATGGTAGGATGTGAGGTGCATACTTTACACCGCAGTAGCTATTTTTCTCAGGTTGGGCACTCGCTATTGTCATCCACTGTGAACATCGATTGCGTATGGCATGGAAGCTTTGGTCTTGGCGGGAGGTGTAGTGATGGGTTGTCAGACCGCAGCTTACATCTCAGAAACAGTCAAGACTTGACCCGACATTAGGGGGGTCAAATGTAAGGGTACCCCTCGCAACCACTCAAGGAGTTACAAATCAACTGGCTCCCCTCCCATGTCACACGGCCCCAACAAACATGTAAGAAGGCACCGGCCGACTCTCTCCCAATATACACAATAACCTAAACTGCAGAAGAAGTCCAGACCTGACCTCACATTAGCCAGGTCAAATGTAACCTTCGAACCCAAGTCAAGGGGCCACAAATCAACCAGGGCCCTCTCATGTCACACGGCCCCATCTGAAGATTTCTCCAGAATATACAACTTATAGTCTCTGAAAAAGTCCAGACCTGACCCTACATTAGCGAGGGCAAATGTAAGGAGACCCTTCGCCGCCCCCCCCCCCCCCCCGATCAGCTCAACCTGACGGCTGGTCTTCCAATATATAGGACGTCCTAGACCTCCCTCATGAGAGTGTGTCTTGTAACCAAGAAGGGCCAGCTACCACGTCCCCAGTCCCGCTCGAGAGAAGCCCGCCACTTAGTGTAACGAAGTCTCAGCCGGGTCCATCGACAGAGTGCTGTCAACTCAACGTGTAACAGTAAGTGCTGGCTGTGTAGACGGTAGAAGTGCGGTTAGGTTATACGAGAATACCATAGTCTATCATAAATTGTGTACAAACCCCCCCCCCCCATTAATCCCCTCTATTGAACTAGTAAAATAAAGCTGTAACACGCATTGGTGTTTTATATACTACACTTGTACTGTGCCTGTGTTAATATACAGTGTTGACATCACACCCTCGAGACACGCTACCATTTCCTCTCGCTATAATATTCTACTACTATAACCTCCTAACTTACCTCTTCATGTGAGATTTTGTCTCATTTCAAGCTCATAAAAAATTGTACCACAAAACATAAGTTCAAATCCTTTATAATGACAAAATATGAAGTTCTAAAGGTGCTTCTGAACTTTACTCTTTCTCTTGTACAGCTTGCTCTCTTCTCATTGCAGTGTCCAGCAATAGTCGCCCATCATGTTAGGACTGAATTGTCCCTTTTATCTGCTCTCCATTGTGGCGATATCTTGATGAAATCTTTCGCCGTGTTCATCACTAACGTCTCCAAGGTTACCTGTGAAAAATTCAATATGAGAGTGGAAAAAATGCAATGATAATTCTGAAGCATGGTTGTTACGATTTCTTTGTAGTTGTCAGCACGATAGTTTCCAAGAAAATTCTTTGACACATTGACAAATGATTCCCATGCTTTTTTCTCCAGTGGGTTCAATGTTTTGGTGAATTCGCTATCATTAACTAGTATAGGAATTTGTGGTCCATTCAAGACACCTGCTTTCAACTTGGCTTCGGAAACCACACCACCTAGTTTCTGGGATAAGTATAGAGTCCCAGCACCGAATTGATCCATAGCTTTGATGAAAGTTTTAGCCAAACCGAGCTTTAGATGCAGTGGAGGCAAAAATATCCTTTCTGGATCTACAAGCGGATTGTGAGCACAGTTAAACCTTCCAGGCACATCTCTTGGTCTTGTCGGCCAATCCTTTCTCACATAGTGCTCTGCATCAGCTCTGCTGTTCCACAAGCACAAAAAGCACATGTGCTTTGTGTAGCCACTCTGAAGGCCCAGTAGTAAACTGATGACTTTGAGATCGCCACATATCTTCCACTGGTGTTTCTCATACTCTACTGTATAGCGGCCAACAGAATTTTCATTGTTTCATAGCTCTCAGTCATTTTTGTTGCATGTGCTATTGGGACAGATAGAAGCCGATTGCCATTGTGTATAAGAACAGCTTTCAGAGAATCTTTTCCTGAGTCTATAAACAGCCTCCAATCCTCTGTCTTGTATGTTTCAGACTTGCAGAGTTGTTGCATGAGAGATACTGCGTCCTCGCAATAACAAAGGTTGTTTGCCATCTTGAAAAATGCAGACAGCTGTCTATATCGGTAACGCGCTGTAGTGATATGCACTCCATCTTCTAGCAGGTTACGCTGATTTAGTCTGGATCCCAAAACTTCAGCCTTTCCTTTTGACAAGTTTAGGTCCCTGATGAGATCATGAAGCGCTTCTTGAGTAAATAGTTTAGGCCTGGTACTTTCAGAGTCATCCTGGTAGTCGTTTTCCATTGAGGTAGAGGTATAATCGGAATCACTCAATTCTTGTTCAGTCGGTGGATTTGGGACTGGAAGTTCAGCACTGTGCGGTACTGGTCGGATTGCAGAAGCAATATTGGGGTACTGTACCTTGCCTCGTGTCTTGATTTTTATTCCCATAATATTTGTGAGACAGAAGTAGCAGTCACTACTGTGGTCTTTAGGTTCACGCCATATCATTGGTACAGCAAACGGCATTCCTGAACTTCGTTTACCACACATCCACTCGCTCAGGTGGTTAACACAAGACTTACAGGCTACATGAGGTGCCCATTTCTTGTCTTGGTCAACCCAAATGACATTTGAAGTAACTTTTGTAGTTCAGTAGAACAGCTTTTGTGATTGGTTTCTTGAGGCTACCAGGAGTGAAGGCACCACATATGTAGCAAAAACTGTCAGCACCGTTCACACACTTGGGACGTTCCATGTTTTGTTAATTTCAGAGTAATTACAAATCATGCAGGTGTAGATATGCAATATCATGAATCAGCAAACTGAAACAAACAAAAAAGCACAAATCAGGACAAAATAATTGCATAAGTGGAGCCAATGAGCATATAAATTACTGTATGAATAGCATGGTACACTAAATATATAGATATGCTGGTTCTGGAAAACTGAGCCTGATACAGCTATACGAATGTCATAATTGAGTTCAGCACATACAATTATACTAGAATCAGACTGTTTTGATCCAGAACCATGAGAAATTTTTTTTATGTTGACCAGTGTAATCAGAACCAGAATGATCGTGGACGGGACTGTAGGGCCTTTATATAGGGTCGGCCCAGCCGGCTTTTGACCTCTAACCAAATTATCACTAAACTGGTTAGATCTGGATAGCTGTGTGCAGGTGTGGTCCTGCCCAGGTGTCTTGGTTAGGTGAGGTTGTAGGTCACCCGGCTAACTCACGTCATTAGCGGGCGAGGTCAAGTCCCTAGGGTCGACCCGGAACGTGGTGGTACCACGAGGTCTGTAGTGTACTTGCTGGTATATGTGACATAATTCAGGGCTGTAAGCTTTGGTCTGACAATCAATCATTACATAATGATGGTTGTGGTTTTTATAATCATGGTCGTGGTTATGATAATCATGGTCGTGGAAGTTATAATCATGGTCGTGGTTGTCATACTCATGGTCGTGGTTATGATCATAGTCGAGGTTGTTAAAATCATTGTCGTGGTTGTTATAATCATGGTCGTAGTTGTTATGATTATGGTCGTGGTTGTTATGATCATGGTCGTGATTGTTATAATCATGGTTGTGGTTGTTATAATCATTGTCGTGGTTATAATCATGGTCGTGGTTGTTATAATCATGGTCGTGGCTATTATAATGATGGTCTTGGTTGTTATAATAATGGCCGTGGTTGCTATAATCATGGTCTTGGTTGTTATAACATGGTCGTGGTTGCTATATTTATAGTCGTGGTTGTTATAATCATTGTCGTGGTTGTTATGATCGTGGTCGTGGTTGTTATAATCCTGGTCGTGGTTGTTATAATCATAGTCGTGATTGTTTTAATCATGGTCGTGGTTGTTATAATCATGGTCGTGGTTGTTATAATCATGGTAGAGGTTGTTATAATCATGGTCGTGGATATTATAATCATGGTCGTGGTTGTTATAATCATGGTCGTGGTTGTTATAATCATGATCTTGGTTGTTATAACATCGTCGCAGCTGTCATAAGAACATAAGAACATAATAATGGAGGAAACGGCAGCGGGCCTATTGGCCCATACTGGGCAGTCCCGTTTACACCCAACCCCTATCGCTCATATAAGCATCCAACCTATGTTTGAAGCTATTCAGCGTATTCGAGTTAATGATGATATTTGGCAACTTGTTCCATTCATCCACAACTCTGTTTCCAAACCAGTGTTTACCTATTTCACGCCTAAGTCTAAGTTTGTTTAATTTAAAACCATTGTTACGAGTTCTCTCCTGGTTGGATAGTTTGAGTACTTTTGTAATGTCCCCTTTGTTTAGCCCTGACTTCCACTTATACACCTCTATCAGGTCGCCCCTCGTTCTATGTCTCTCGAAGGAGTGCAAATTAAGGTGCTTTAACCTGTCTCTATACTCAAGGTTCTTAATGCCCGGGATTAATCTTGTCATTCTCCTCTGAATTCTTTCCAATGATTTTATATCCATTCTGTAATACGGTGACCAGAACTGAACTGCGTAATCCAAGTGTGGTCTCACAAGAGCAAGATACAGTTTTAGGATGACCTGGCTAGTCTTGTAACTAACACTTCTTTGTATGAACCCAAGAACTTTATTAGCCTTGTTACGAGCAAAAACACATTGTTTACTTGGCTTAAGGTTGCTACTTATCATTACTCCTAAATCTCTCTCGAAGTCGGATTTCTCTATGGCATCCTTGTTCATCTGGTATCTGGTTTCCCTGTTTACATCTCCTATGCTGAGTACTTTACATTTGTCCACGTTGAATTTCATCTGCCATTTTTCAGACCACTGGAAAAATTTGTTTAGATCTTCCTGTAGTTTTGCTGAGTCCTCGTCAGTTTTGATTACACGTCCTATTTTAGTGTCACCAGCAAATTTACTTATGTTGCTGTCTGTGCCGATATCTATGTCGTTTATGTATATAATAAATAATAATGGTCCAAGTACTGAGCCTTGGGGAATTCCACTTGTGACGTTGCTCCAATGGGACTTAGTGCCGTTAATGCTCACTCACTGTTTCCTGTCCTGTAACCACGCCCTAATCCATTTAAGGATGTTACCTTTGATTCCATGAGCTTCTACCTTTCTAATTAGTCTTTCGTGGGGGACTCTGTCGAAGGCTTTGCTAAAGTCGAGATATACCACATCATAATTGTGCCCCTCGTCCACCGATTCGAAAACTGATGAAAAGAATGGTAATAGATTAGTTAGACAAGAACGTCCGCTTGTGAAGCCATGCTGGGAATCATTGCTCAATAGGTGCTTCTCCAGGTGATTTCGAATAGAGTTTGAAATGATTGCTTCCAGTAATTTGCCTACTATTGATGTTAGACTGATTGGGCGATAGTTAGAGGATATTGATCTATCCCCCTTCTTGAAAATCGGTATTACATTCGCTATCCTCCAGGATTCTGGTACTACACCTGTTCTTAAGGATATGTTAAACAACTTAGCTAAGGGCATACTAAGCTCTTCCTTACATTCCTTTAATACTCTGGCAAATATCTCATCGGGACCAGGGGACTTATTAGGCTTTAGTTTGTCTATTTGCTTACTAACATCATTACTAGTCACTACTATCTCGCTTAATTTGTTTTCTTTACTATATCTGAATAGAGTCGGTGCCTCGGGTATCATGTATAAATTTTCGGTGGTGAAAACTGTTGAAGAATATTTATTCAAATTATTGCTCATTTCTCCGTCGTTATCAGTGAGTTCGCCGGTATCTGACCGTATTGGTCCAATCTTTTCTCGTGTTTTAGTTTGATACATTTGGTAGAATCCTTTGGGGTTTGTCTTCGCCGCCCTTGCTATCCTTACCTCATTATTCCTCTTGGCTTTCCTTATCTCGGCTTTAACCCTACTCGCCAATATCTTATAATAATCCTGGAGGTAAATTTCGCCACGCTTTATCCTTCTACCTATAGCATTCCTTTGGCCAATGATGTTCTTTAAATAATTATTTATCCATTTAGGGTCATTGTTGTCTGATCTGAGTTTTTTGTATGGTATGTTCTGCCTCTGTGCATTAAGTAACTCATTATTTAAATTGACGTAGAACTCGGCAGTCTCAGATGTCGTTATCAGGTCGGAGTCATCTGTCAGGTTCACGGCCAAGCGCGACACCCCCTCTCTCAGCTGCCTATTTAAACTGTCAAAGTTTGCCCTTCTGAAATCTGGTACTTTAATGGAATTTTCCTTACGTCTGCCCTGAAAATCTAACTGGAATCGATTTCTTTGTGATCGCTGTTTGCAGGTTCGTTCCCTATCTCGACATTGCTAATGAGGTTTTCTCTGTTCGACAGAACTAAATCGAGTATATTATTACCCCGTGTGGGTTCGGTTATATGTTGACTTAGGAAACAGTCCTGGATCGTCTCAAGAAAATCCTCTGATTCTGAGTTATCCGTAAGGTCAGTCCAATCTATTTGGCCAAGGTTAAAGTCGCCTACTATACAGACTTTGTTGTGTATGGAAGCCCTGCGCAATTCCTCCCAGATAAGTCGCTCATTGACTCCATCAAGATTGAGAGGTCTATATATTACTATTGTGATTAATTTTTCCCTACCGTCGCTTAATTCTATCCAAATTGCTTCTGTATTCCTCTCAGTTTTTATTTCCTTATTTATTTCACACTTCAGATTATCCCTAACATAGATTGCAACTCCGCCTCCTTTCCTGGTTTGCCTATCGGTATGGAACAATTTGTAACCCGCAATTTGGTATTCGACCGTCAACTCGTGTGAGTCTAGGTTGATCCATGTTCTAGTGAATGCTATTATATCGATTTTTTCGGTACATACCAAGGCCCTAATATCATCCATTTTGTTTCTCATACTTCTACTGTTCGCGTAGTAGACATTTAAGTTAGTCGTGTTCCGAGTCCTCCCTTTACCACGTTTAGTTTTAAACTCCCTGTTTAATTTAGTTTTGTCATCATTCCTAACACTATTTCCCTGTAATCTTTCACTTTGTTTTCCCTCTCCCACTGCAGTTTCCCCCACCCCCGTGCCCATATGTTCCCCTAGCAGCTTAAAGACTTCGATATCCTTTGAACTGCCCCCTCTAGAGACCCAGCCAGGGTTGCCACCCCATCCCTAGCATAAAGGTCCCTTCTGCCATAGAAGTTGTCCCAGTTGTCAATGAATGGGACAGATATTGACTTGCAATATGTGTCAAGACGGTCGTTGATACCAACTGCCCTTGACAACCATTCACTGCCAACTCTCCTTCAAGGCAGGACACTACATATAATAGGGATCCCTCCCTTAGACCTAATATGATCTATCGCTGCCTTGAACTTATCAAGAAGCTCCTCGCTCCTACACCAGCCAATATCATTGCCTCCTGCTCTTAGGCAGATAATGGGTTTGTTCCCATTACCAGACAAGATATTGTCCATCCTGTCAATTATATCCCCCACCCCAGCTCCTGGCAAACACACCCTCATCCTATTTTTGTTTTTACCACAAAAGGCCCTGTCCATGTACCTTACCTGTGAGTCGCCAACAATTAAAGTTTTTATGCCTTCCTTGCCATCCCTGTCCCTGACTGTACTAACGTCCAATTCGTCTATCAAGGGACTGAATGGGTTGGTACACTTAGCTGTTGTTGTCGTATCCTTGGTGTACTTCTTCACCACTAGCTTCGTCTTCCCATTACTCACAACTTTCCACTCGCTTAAGTTTTCGTCAGACACTGGCTTTCCCTGTCCATCTTCCCCTTTTAACCTTGGCAGCTCTTCCTTTAATTTTAGGTTCTCCAACGTGGCCCTTTCAATTTCTTCCTTGGCCCTCGCCAATTCTTCCATGGACCACTCCAGTTTGGTCAACAAACTCACATACCCAAGACTGCACATAGCGCTGGCCATATCTGATAATTATCTCTTGGGAGCTAACCCTGCCGTGACCTTTCCCCTAGTGAGGTCATAATCATGGTCGTGGTTATGATCATAGTCGTGGTTGTTATAATCATTGTCGTGGTTGTTATAATCATGGTCGTAGTTGTTATGATCATGGTCTTGGATGTTATAATCATGGTCGTGGTTTTTATAATCATGGTCGTGGTTATTATAATCATGGTCGTGGTTGTTATAATCATGGTTGTGGTCGTTATATTCATGGTCGTGGTTGTTATAATCATGGTCGTGGTTATCATAATCATGGTCGTGGTTGCCATAATCATGGTCGTGGTTGTTATAATCATTTTCGTGGTTGTTTTAATCATGGTCGTAGTTATGATTATGGTCGTGGTTGTTATAATCATGGTCGTGGTTGTTATAATCATGGTCGTGGTTATCATAATCATGGTCGTGGTTGTTATAATCATGGTCGTGGTTGCTATAATCATGATCGTGGTTGTTATAATCATGGTCGTGGTTGTTATGATCATGGTCGTGGTTGTTATAATCATGGTCGTGGTTATTATAATCATGGTCGTGGTTGTTATAATCATGGTCCTGGTTGTTATAATCATGGTCCTGGTTGTTATAATCATGGTCCTGGTTGTTTTAATCATGGTCGTGATTGTTACGATAAGGGTCGTACCTGAGACTAACACAGGTAAAATAAACCCCACACCTTTTCTTTAATCTCAATAAACCCAGATTAACCTCAACTAATCAACAGGATTAGTGACCATTAGGATTGTACCACAAATACGGATACATTTCACACTGGATTAATAACAAAACATTTAATCACATTTCCAATAGCTAATGTCTTACGGATATCTTATCAAGTTGTGAGTCTTACATGTCTATATAATTATGTTTTATTCTTACAATTATTTATAGTTCGTTGTGTATTATATTGTATGGTATGGTATTGTATGGTATTGTACTGTATTGTATCCGGCTGTCATCGTACAGCGAATGAGGGTGCGGCAAGTCCGTTGACTTGCATGGTTAATTAGGGTGCGTTTTCCATCGTAAATATAATGGTTAATTAATGGCTTCCTAAAGAAACCATCGACATGGGATCAGGCTTGTTCCACTCTACCATTTTTTTGCGATTTTTCCACCAAGTTTGATGAAAAGCGATTGTGCCGTTTCGGCTGCACAGACAGACAGACAGACATACTTTCGGATAGTGCTATAGTATATTAGATGCACAGGGGGAGGAGGAGCACAGGTCGAAGAGGAGGAGCACAGGGGGAGGAGGAGGATCACAGGGGGAGAAGAAGCACAGAGCTAGAGGAGGAGGAGCACAGGGGGAGGAGGAGGAGCACAGGGGGAGGAGGAGGAGCACAGGGGGAGAAGAAGCGCAGAAGTGTAGGAGGAGGAGCACAGGGTGAAGGACGGGCAGAAAGGGAGGAGGAGGAGCACAGGGGAAGAAGAAGCACTGAGGTGGAGAAGGAGGATCACAGGGGGAGGAGGAGTACAGGGGGAGAAGAAGCACAGAGGTGGAGGAGGAGGAACACAAGGTGAAGGACGAGCAGAAAGGGAGGAGGAGGAGCACAGAGGGAGAAGAAGCACAGAGGTGGAGGAGGAGGAGCACAGGGGGAGGAGGAGGAGCACAGGTGGAGAAGAAGCACAGAGGTGGGGGAGGAGGAGCACAGGGGGAGGAGGAGGAGCGCAGGGGGAGGAGGAGGAGCGCAGGGGGAGGAGGAGGAGCACAGGGGGAGGAGGAGCACAGGATGAAGAGGAGGAGCACAGTTCAGGGGATGAGGAATCCTCTTCCCCCCGTTCTCTTCCTCCTCCTCTTTGTCATGTGCTCCTCCTCCACCCTGTGGTCCTCTTCCACCCTGTGACCCTCCTCCTTCCCCCTCTGCTGCTCCTCCTCCTCCACCCGTGTTCCTCCTCCTCCCTGTGCTTCTCCCCCGGTGCTTCTCCCCTGGTGCTCCTCCACCCGTGTTCCTTCTCCTCCCTGTGCTCCTGCTCCCTCACCTCCAGTGTTCCTCCTCCCCCCTGTATTTATCCCCCTGTGCTCTTGCTCCCTCACCTCCCATGTTCCTCCCCCCCCCCCTGTGCTCCTGCTCCTCCTCCTCCCGTATTCCTCCTCCTGCTCCCTCACTTCCCGTGTTCCTCCTCCTCCCTGTGCTTCTCCCCCGGTGCTCCTCCTCCCGTGCTCCTCCTCCTCCTCCCTGTGCTCCTACTCCTCCTCCTCCCGTATTCCTCCTCCTCCCTGTGCTCCTGCTCCTCCTAATCCCGTGTTCCTCCTCCTTCCTGTGTTTCTCCCCCTGTACTTCTCCCCCTATGCTCCTCCTACTCCTTTGCTCCATCTCCCCCTGTGCTTCTTCTTCTATGCTCCATCTCCACCTGTGCTTCTCCTCCTCCTCTGCTCCATCTCCCCCTGTGCTTCTCCCCCTATGCTCCTCCTCCTATGCTCCATCTTCCTCTGTGCTTCTCCCCCTCCTATGCAATTTAATCTTTCAGCAACAACTAGAAAAATGCTAACTGTTTCTTCACTCAGCACTACAATATTATTTTCAGACTACAACAACCATCTCCATCTTTTCCTACACCCATTGTTAAGGAGTCCACAATGATCATTCTACTGAAAAACCACAAGTATATCCTGCCATTAATTTACGTTCTCATTTACACTTACTCCGACTTGGGGTTCCTCAAAGTGTGTTTCAGATGGTCCAGACCCACGATAATAGCTGGCATAGGCAGGGATGCTAACCTCCCTGGGGCACCTGAACTGCCCTGCTACCTTACACATTTTTCCCTCAATAGCTACCTGTACAGTACATCTAAGCTAACACTCAGCAGGCTGTTTAGTGTACAGATCATCAACATGCTTTTAGATCAAGAATAATGTGTTGAAACACTAAACCTCCTGCAGGTTGGCAGGGCAGCCTGGTGTGGCTGTTGATTCATAAAATGTATATCTTAAAATGATCAACAAGGACAAACAACCCAACATACAAGTTGTGAATCATTACCTTCATATTTAGGTTTATCTTTTCAAGCCAAATTCTATTCCTTCATTAAGTCTAAATGTGTTCCCTTGAGAAGGTCTGGTTATTCCTGGACAATGAAAAGTTCTAAACCATTGGTAGTGACAAGTATACAAGAAACTTAATATCTGAAGAAATGGGGTTAATATAGGTACATCTACCTTCACTTATTGAGTAGTTTGTGACTTGACAAGAACAACAGTAATAAAAATTAGTGTCAGAAAGTTTATTCATACAAATAATAACCTGAACTACTACAAACATTACATGGCATGTTATTACAACACTGGAGAGATAGACGAGGGGCGTGGCTAATGGGCCAGGTTAGCGTGGAAAAGGTATAGTACATCTTTCACCAGATAGTCTACACTGTTTCATAATATTAACTAGGGAGTAATTTTCTCATACAGGTAAACCTTTAGATAAATCTGTGACACATTAATCAAGTCTTGTGTTTGAGAGTTTGTTGTCATGAGACATTTACTTTATCTTTTCATGCTGAAAACAAAAACTGTTTTTACTCTAAATTTCTTACATTCTTGCACTACAGGGATCTTTCTATATTTCGTTATTATAGGGACAAAGTTATCCTGAAACTGTAATGAAAGAGGTATTCATAATAATACGGTTGTGTACAGTACTAATAGCAACAGATAGTAATATGATTATGGCTTGGTGCATAATAGATCTTCAATATACAGTTTTGCCTAAAATAATTTAATGCTGTACAATCATCCAACAAAGTTATGTCACAGTTTTCAGTATGATTAGTTCAAACAGTTGTATCTGGCAACTTGGCAGGAGAGTGACTGACCAGAGGGCTGGGCGCAACCTAACTTTTTTCTGGCAGTCCCTCATTCTGCAACACTAGCCAATAACACTTAGTTCTAGTGTAGAATATTCTGCAACACTAGCCAATAACACTTACTTCTAGTGTAGAATATTTGGGATTAGTCTTGTCATTCTCCTCTGAATTCTTTCTTGGGATCCTATATCCATTCTGAAATACGGTGACCAAAACTGAACTGTAATCCAAGTGAGATCTCACAAGCACAAGATATAGTATTAGGATGACCTCGCTAGTCTTGTAACTAATACTCCTTTGTACAAACCTTAGTACTTTATTAGCCTTGTTTCAAGCAAATGCACATTGTTGACTTGGCTTAAGATTCCTACTTATCATTACTCCTAAGTCTTTCTCAACCAGATTTCTCTATAGCATCGTTTTTCATCTGGTATCTGGTGTATCTGTTTACATCTCCTAGACTAATTACTTTATATTTATCCACATTAAATTTTATCTGCCATTTTTCAGACTATTCATCTATTATACTATAGGACTAGGCGTCTATCTGTCTCTTTTGGGCAGCCGAAACGGCACAATCGTTTTTCATCAAACTTGGTGGAAAAATCGCAAAAAATTCGTAGAGTGGAACAAACCTGGTCCCATGTCGATGGTTTCTATAGGAACGCATTAATTAACGATATTATTTACGCTGGCAACAGATGTCGCTGTACGCTGCCAGCCGGCAGGATGATTGCAGTTATCGTACGGCTCCCTCCTCCTCCACCCGCTTTTTCTCTTATTTATTACTTTTAATGTTCTTTGGGTTAGTAAAGGAAGGAAGATGAGTAAATAGAAGAATAAAGAAGGGGAAACAGACAATAGGTAGTAGGCAGCTACCAAACAGGGAGGTACTACCGCCTGGGAAGTTATTGGAAGCATAATGTGTTGTCTAATGATAGACCCTGTTGCCATATGGCATCACGAAAATTGTGACCAAGTCCCAGGCTGCTCATCTACCTTTCTGCCTCATTTACACACAGTTGCAGGGTCTCAACTGTCTCTCTTATTATTGACAACACCACAAATAAAACCGCACTGTTTTATTCATTCTATTTTATTCTCCTTTGTCAGTTGATATTAATACTGAGGCGGGGCCTTCTCGGATGGGTCCCACTGGTCGGGAAGGTTGTGGACCCCGGGGCCTACCTGATCATCATCAAGCTACTGGGGCCTCAACTGACGCCACCGCGGTTGCTGGAGGATCGGCTTTTTACACACTTCATTTTTCCAACATTCGTGGACTGAGATCCAATTTTTCTTCTGTGGAGCACCATCTATCAACCTCTTCCCCCGACCTCTTACTACTCTCCGAACTTCAACTGAGCAAAGCAGCTTCACCCAAACCTTTTCAAGTCTCTAACTACAACCTTTATACCTACTTCCGTTCTTAGGGAGGTGTATGCGCCTACTGCAACACACGTACACCTATAGCCCGACTCACGGATCTTGATTCTCCCCTTTATGATGTCATCTGGCTCAAAATATCTCTACCTACTGTGACTATTTTTCTTTGTTTCCTCTACTGTTCTCCCAACTCTACCAACTATTTCGAACTCTTTGACTATCTCACTTCTTGCCACGAGTCGTTGCTATCCACACACCTCAACACCGAAATCCTCTACCTAGGGGATTTCAATGTACGTCACAGAGAGTGGCTTGGCTCTGCAAGGGATGACGCAGGTGGAGCTGAGGCACTCTCTTTTTCCTTACTCAATGATTTGGAACAAATAATCAAACACCCTACACGCGTTCCTGATCGACACGATCAACTTGCTAACATTCTTGATCTTTGTTTTACCTCTAACCCCTCACACTAGTCATACTCAATTTTTGCCCCCCTTAGGGTCTTCTGATCACAACCTTGTTTCTATTAAATCAAACTGGGCACGACCACCTCCCCCACCCCCCCCCCCCCCCTATACGTCAACTATGGCACTATCGGAGGGCAAGCTGGCAATCCTTGCGAGAATTCTTCACCGACTTTCCTTGGAATGAATGTTGCTTTCCCACTCGGGATGCCTCGGTATGTGCTGGCAGCATTGCTGGGGTTACACGGGGCGGCACGAGTGCATTTATCCAATCTTCTACCAAAACTTTCACATTACAATCGTGGTTTGATCGCTCCTGCTCTCTTGCTTGCAGGGTGAGAGATACGGCATATCGAGCTATGAAACTATCTCCTACTCCTATTACCCACACCTCTTTCATTACTTCTAGGAATCGTTGTAAGACTATTCTTCGTAGGGCCAAGCGGAATTTTATTAAAAGAAAGACCAATGTCCTGACAAATTCTTCCTCTAGTAAATCCTTCTGGTCCTTAACTAAAAACATCTGTAGCAACTTCTGCACGCCTTCTTTTCCTACCCTCTTCCGTCCCAATAACTCTATAGCCAACTCTCCCCTGACAAAGCCAACCTCTTTGGCACCTTATTCTCCTCTAATGCCACCTTAGACGATTCCCACTCTATCCCTTCTACCCCTGCACCTCCTACTGAGCCCATGCACTTTCCTATAATATCCACTTGCAGGGTTGCCGGTGTGTTATCCAGGTTGGATGTGAGTAAGGCGCATGGACCGGACGGAATACCCCCACGTGTTCAGAGGGAGTGTGCTGAAGCCCTGACCCCTGTGCTTGCTCGCCTCTTTCGCGTTTGCCTCAAAACCCAAACTTTTCCTTCTTCTTGGAAGCATGCCTTGGTTCAGCCCATCCCGAAGAAGGGTGACATTCTAATCCCTCTATCACCCCAACTTCATCCCTCTCTAAGATTTTCGAAACTATCTTGAACTCCCATTTTCTCCGTCACCTTGAACGCCTTTCTCTTTTGTCGGATCACCAGTATGGCTTTCGCCAGGCGAGATCTACTGGTGATCTGCTCTCCTATTGCACCCATCTTTGGTCATCCTCTCTTAGGGATTATGGGGAAACTTTTGTCGTGGCTCTCGACATTTCCAAAGCATTTGACAGGGTATGGCACAAGTCTTTGCTTTCTAAACTTCCTTCTTTTGGTTTCTCTCCCCGACTTTGTTTCCTCATCTCCAGCTTCCTTGAGAACCGACCCATGGCAGTTGTTTTCTCGCTCTTTCTCTACCAGTAGTGGCGTCCCACAGGGTTCTCTTCTTTCTTTTTATCACTGATTTACTTCACACTACAACTAATTCTATCCATTCTTGCGCTGATGATTCTACTCTTCAGTCTTCCTCACATTTTTCCCTTCCTCCTAACTCTCAAACAAGATCTGTTTCTAGAACTGATATCATTACTTCTATCAACGCGGATGTGTGCAGCATCTCTGAATGGGGAGGTACAAACTTGGTTAAGTTCAATAGTAATAAAACTCAATATTTACCAATTACACTTTGTAAATTAGACGATCTCCCACCAATTACATTTCAGGACTCTATCATCCTCCCAAATTCTGAAATAAATATGTTAGGCCCACCATTTCCTCCAATATGTACTGGAAATCACACACCCTTAGTATAACTAAAGCTGCTTCCCGAAAGTTGGGAGGCAGCGGTGCCCGCCGTTTCTCTGTGGATGTCGGTCACACGAGAATAACCCGTTATAGTACCTCCTTTCCTCACACAGCCAAACTGTGGAATGCTCTGCCTTCTTTTGTATTTCCATGCTCTTACAATGTCTCACTTTAAAAAGCTGGTTTTCCGGCATCTTCGTGGTGTAGATTAATACAGTATAACCTTTATATTCTATATTTACAATTTCTTTCCGTTCTTTTTTTTTTCTGGCCCCCCAGGCTCCGGTGTGGGTCGTTTGACCTGTGCCCGGGTGGGCGAATTCCCGTAAAAAAAAATAAATAAATAAAAAAAGTTAGAGATAACAGGTGGGGGGAGCTGAGTTTCACCATGCGTCTGGATGCACAGTTTCAACTTTACCAGAGCATTTTCGGACCTTACGAGGCTACAGTGTGTACTTATTCCTGTGGCTGACTGTACATGGAAAAGGAGAAGAGATAAAAATATAATAGAAGGAATGCATGGAGAAGATGACTACAATAGACGGATAAGACAAAGAGATTTGACGACAAAAAGAGTACAGATGGGCTTACAGTCAAACTCCATGCAGACGAACAGACAATAGGGATGGCAATAGACAGGACGGATAGACCTGAGACAGATTAGAAGGCATTTACAAACAAGAATAACACCAAATTGACCATAGCTGCGTCAGTGAGGGTAGGTCTTACATACACGAGCGTAAATAATAAGATGCTTTGAAAACTAACACCCTCGCGCGGAAAGAACATCGATTGTCGATCAGTCATGTGAGATGGGCCTAAAACTGACTAACGTAGATGATAACTATGATGACTGAACACAGGTGATGACTTAAGAAGATGGTGACTAATCTAACCAGAATCAAGGTCACTTCTCTTCATAATATGATTTATCTCGGAATGATCATCGGTGATTCATAATATTTTTTTTTACCTCCTTATGGCGAATATTTCTTTAATAAATTATTCGAACCTTTATTCTATTCCTTCCTATAGTATATTACAGTAGATACTATAAGTATCACGACCATGATTGAAACAACCACGACCATGATTGAAACAACCACGACCATGATTGAAACAACCACGACCATGATTATAACAACCACGACCATGATTATAACTACCACAAATATGATTATAACAACCACGACCATGATTATAACAACCACGACCATGATTATAACAGCCACGACCATGATTATAACAACCACGACCATGATTATAACAACCACGACCATGATTATAACAACCACGACTATGATCATAACCACGACCATGAACAACCACGACCATGATTATAACAACCATGATTATAACAACCACGACCATGAATATAACAACCACGACCATGATTATAACAACCATGATTATAACAACCAGGACCATGAATATAACAACCACGACTATGATCATAACCACGACCATGAATATAACAACCACGACCATGATTATAACAACCACGACCATGATTATAACAACCACGACCATAATTTTAGCAACCACGACCATGAATATAACAACCACGACCATGATTATAACAACCACGACCATAATTTTAACAACAAGACCATGAATATAACAACCACGAACGCATTTACAACAACCACGACCATGATTATAACAACCACGACCATGATTATAACAACCACGACTATGATCATAACCACGACCATGAATATAACAACCACGACCATGATTATAACAACCACGACCATGATTATAACAACCACGACTATGATCATAACCACGACCATGAATATAACAACCACGACCATGATTATAACAACCATGATTATAACAACCACGACCATGAATATAACAACCACGACTATGATCATAACCACGACCATGAATATAACAACCATGATTATAACAACCACGACCATGAATATAACAACCACGACCATGAATATAACAACCACGACTATGATCATAACCACGACCATGAATATAACAACCACGACCATGATTATAACAACCACGACCATGATTATAACAACCACGACCATAATTATAACAACCACGACCATGAATATAACAACCACGACCATGATTATAACAACCACGACCATGATTATAACAACCACGACCATAATTATAACAACCACGACCATGAATATAACAACCACGACCATGATTATAACAACCACGACCATGATTATAACAACCACGACCATAATTTTAACAACCACGACCATAATTTTTAACAACCACGACCATGATTATAACAACCATGACCATGATTATAACAACCACGACCATGATTATAACAACCACGACCATGATTATAACAACCACGACCATAATTTTAACAACCACGACCATGATTATAGCAACCACGACCATGATTATAGTAACCACGACCATGAATATAACAACCACGACCATGATTATAACAACCACGACCATGATTATAACAACCACGACCATGAATATTACAACCACGACCTTGATTATAACAACCACGACCATGATTATAACAACCACGACCATGATTATAACAACCACGACCATGATTATAACAACCACGACCATAATTTTAACAACCACGACCATGATTATAACAACCACGACCATGATTATAACAACCACGACTATGATCATAACCACGACTATGATCATAACCACGACAATCTATCTAATATACTATAGGAATAGCCGTGTGTGTGTGTCTGTTCTGGGCAGCCGAAAGGGCACAATCGTTTTTCATCAAACTTGGTGGAAAAATCCCCCCAAAAAATTGTAGAGTGGAACAAACCTGGTCCCATGTCGATGGCTTCTTCAGGAAAGCATTAATTAATCATTTTATTTACGCTGGAAAACGATGTCGCTGTTTGCTGTCAGCCGGATGGCGGTTGCGCGATAGCCAAGCACGAGCGTTCAAACTTTCACGCTTTGGTAAACTGTACCACCAGACTCGCCAACGGGCACGAAGGGCCCACGATCACTTGTGGTTTACTAAGAGAGATGGAGTGGATGTAAAACGAACAAATATAATTATGGTTTTACTGATTAAAAGCTGTCTTTTGACAAAGGTTCTTGAATTCCCTACATTATAACACTGAGATAATGTGTTGTCAGGTTATGAAAACATTGCAAAAGTTGACAAGCTGAAAAAAATTAATGTCGTTATTTCACATTGCATATTTAAATTTCATGAAAAAGAGCCGGTGAAGTCTCTATTGCCCCATGACGATGCTGGGTGGGCGTTTGACCATTAACTTCATGATAGTTTCACCAGGTATGACAGATGTGTCAAGGCCAAATTCATCTTCCACAGTCGCCAGATCAAGGGTCTTGATTGTTTCAAAACCGAGTTTGTTGTAAATCTTCTAAGACAAGGTATTGTTGACCTTTACCTCTGACGCCGAGTAGCCTCGCTCTTCACCGAGCTCCAGAGTTTTCTGAAACACAGATATGTTGGGAGATATTCAGACATTATTTATAATAAACACTTTTAATTCTTAACACTATAAGAATCCCTACATTTAACACATTTTAAGACACGAGAGAGGTTAATTGTTGGTTCGTAACCATGACCAGGGTCTGCATTCAAAGAGTTAATGTGAAAGACCAGTTTTGCTGCTTTTTCCGTTTCAATGCGGTTCCTCAGTTTCGAATGAACAAGTCCATCGAAGGAGAAGACTAGGAACAGTTGTTGTCAACAAGGGAAAAAGACCTGATTATTTTTTCTTCAAATTTGATTGAAATAAAAAAGCCAACTTAAATCAAATAAATCCGATTTAAACCATTTCAATACATTTTTTAAATAAAATAAATCTGCTTTGTTTGAAATAAATAATAACAACCCTGTTCACATCTTAAACTGCACGACAGATAATCCCTCACTTTATTTTCGGCTGATGAACCTTATATAATATATAACTACTCTGGCGCCACAACAATGAAGACATCATCATGACCCTTGCTGTTCATAAATTAATCTGTAAGAGTAAGGTGGTTGTTATCCGCAAACAAATATTTTTTTATTTATTTTTTTTTCTATCTAGGTCCAGAGGGTCCTGTATGATGCCACAACTCTCTAACAACACTTGATTGTAAACAACACCCTGTCTAGTCCCTAGCTCCCCCAGCTAATCCCTGACCCCTTTAAAGATTGTTTAAACACCCAAATCATTTCACACCAGAGTTTTGGAATTGGGTTGCATACATTACACAATCTCATTATAATAATCTACATAGCAAAGGATAACAACATCGGGTCAGTTTTGTACAGTATTTGGATGGGTGACTTCCTGGGAACACCAGATACAGTATTGTTAGCATAATAATCCTATAGTACAGTAGCATTAACTCTAACCTAGAAAAAATTATAAAACATTTTTTTTTCAGAATTGCTGTTTTGATGTCTACCCAATACCACACAGTAAAGTCGCCTAAAATACCACTTGACGAAACGTCAGAATTCAAAGGTAGCCGCTGTCTTAATTCGTGAATATTTTGAAAACACCAAAAGAGCTATAAGGTTGTTATTACTTATCACAGGAAAATAAAACTTGGCTCTAGACACAGGTTTTCGGGTATAAAGATTTCAATGGAATCATCAGAATCTAAATTTGAGGTAATTTTGTCACCATACATTGAATATTCCATCATTGTGATTCATCACTTCTTAAAAAACTCTGAATAAATTAAGCCATGTTGCGAGGTCTGTTTCAATATGATTTCCATTGGATGTCGTAAGTGAAAGCTGATAATTTGTATCAAGATGATGATGGGTCCTCTTTCTTTTCGGGTTTTGAGTGACAATGGAGAAGATGTGAGATTTCTGTGGCTATCCCATCACTTCCGATCTTGGTCATATAAGACAAAAGGGTTTGGCAAGCATTTTGAGTATCAGTGATGAGCGAGGTGATAGCCTTCATGCAAAATTGCAGAAAAAGAGCTTTATCAATCCCCATTCAGGATAAATATCGGTAAGACTATACACTGATATGAAATATAGCCCGTTGTAAGAGACTGTAGTGTGCTAAGACCATCAAAGACATAAAGGAAAAGATCAGAAGGAACCATTGAAAAAACGTGAGCATAGTCATTAAGCTGAATTACTACCATTTTTGCAATCAATTACCACGAAAACTAATGAACGTAACGATGAATGAGGGGCTGTGGTAAAACTTCGTTTGCAAAATATATCTGACCTAATCGCTGCTGAAAGGACTTACCATCATTTTTGCCAGGTGCGTTTCAACTGCAGAAATCAGCTTGCTGGCAATCCAGATGATGAGAAACGACCACGTGGTCGACCATGATAACTGCGAGTGAGTCAGGAAAAGAGACCATTCATACTTTCCTAGATACTGGCAACATGATCCTCAGATTTAACTTTGTGTACAGTGGTTTGACACAGGAAGCTATCATAGACATGGCTGCTGCTATAATTCAGGAAAAAATACGATCGAAAACATAAGATGCTCATTATCCTAAGATGTGCCAATTAGGTGTTTGCGAATTAGTGTCAACATTCCTTCAGCGCTTTCTAGATGGGATAATCAAGACAAAGACTGATGGCCCTACAGTGACACAACGATGCCTTACTGTCATTGCACATAGCTTTATATCGGCTATTAGACTTTGCTCATTTGTTTCTCTTCCTCTTTTAGCCATTCCTGTGTACATCAATCGGAAGTTATGAGTCTCATGAACTGATTTTTATCCCAAGTAGCTTGTCGTTTGCAGAAAATTGCAGGGAGATCCGGCGTTTTTATGATACACTTCTATCCAAGTGGGGAGCAGTTGTATGGTCTGTCAGATGATCGTGTAAACTTCGTATTCAACAATACTAATATCATTGAATATACATTTACAGGTCTAGGTGCAGTTGGGTCCATTTCTGAACTCTAGAGGGTGAATTCGAAGGATTGGCAAGTGCACAGGAGGGAGAGAGGAAGGGCGTGTAGGCGTCTTTCTCGGGGGGTGGACGGGATGCTGGGGGTGAAGATGGAAAGTGTATATTAGTTGGGAGAGGATACAATGCAGAATAACGCTTTAACAATACCGATGGGGTTTCCTCAGCTCAGTCTAATCGTCTAGCGATAGCCAGATGAAAATACTTAAGTTACATAAGGATGCCAGGGGGATGAATCTGTGCTCTAAGGAAGGTGTTCCTTTGCAAAATGGGGCATGTATGATTAGTGTGGATTATGGATATGTTTGAGTCTATATCTTGTAGAAGCAGCGAAGTTTATTTAACACCTTTATTCGAAGATGGAACTTCCCCAGCCGAATAAAATCGTCTGGTGGTAGTCGGAATAAAATAAATAAGAAGACATCGTAGTGAAAAGATTAATTAGCATTCTAAACAATCAGGAAGCGGGCAACATATATTTATTGTAATATACTACACTTGATGTGAACAAAAATAGTTCAGTTGGCAGCTGCCTGGTATAGAATCAGCAAATCTTTCTTGACAAAGAGAAAAACAAAGAAAGGCTTATTACTGAACTTATCACCAAGTTCGATGGCACTGGTGTGATGACCAAGCAGAGCACTGCAGATGTGATCTTCTTGTTGCTCAAACTGCAATGAAATTTGACGCAAATGGTTAAGCCAGACCTATCTTGGTCGAAGCCACTGACACTGATTTGCTGGCCTTGTTCACAGCATAGGCCAGAGATGAAATGGACCTCCATATGCTCTTTGGACATAACCCAGTATCAGTCTACAGCATTCATGAAATTCAGCAATCCATCATTCCCACAGTCAAGAACCATGTCATGTTTGTTCATGCAATTACGGGTTGTGACACTGTTTCATCCTTGTATCACCTGGGAACAGTTTTCACCTGGGAACAGTCACGTCAGTCCCCAGTAGGAAGGGGTGAGGTCATAGATGACACAACAATTGATCATGACTATAATATATTCACTAGTATACTACATAAAGCCCAAGAATAAAATATACCATACAGAAATTTAGGTCAAATAAGAATGAGCCAAGGTGGATGACCATAAAACTTAAACATGACATAGGAATAAAGAAAGGAATATATAAGAAATTAAAGAGAGGGGAGGAGCAGCTCAGAAATAGGTATAATGAACTATCTAGGAATGATAAGAAAAATGTAAGGAAAGCAAAGAGGGACTATGAAATCAAAATAGCAAGAGAATCCAAGGCGAATCCCAAGGGATTTTTCCAGGTGTATAGGACAAAGGTCAAGGACAAAGTTGGGGCTTTAAAGTCAGGGAGGGGAGAAGTGATAAATGGCAGTGAAGAAATAAGCAAAGCATTGAACAGCTACTTCTTATCAGTTTTCACAGAAGAAATTTGCGATGAAATTCCAGAGGTGGAACTGATATTTAAGGGAAAGGAAGAAGAGAAATCAAAGAATATCACTATCAGCAAAGAGGATGTTCTTAAGAAGATAAATAAACTAAAGAAAACAAAATCCCCAGGGCCGGATGAAATTTTCCCTCGAGTCTTGAAAGAGAATAGGGAACAGATTAGCGGATCCTCGTAAACTTATCTGCAAAATCATTAGACACAAGAGTTGCGCCAGACTTGTGGAAACAGGCAAATGTAGTACCCATATTCAAAAAGGGAGACAGAGCATCAACGTCAAATTACCGGCCGATCACTTTGACGTCAGTAGTGGGGAAATTTCTTGAATCAATTATAGCAGATAGCATCCGATCGCATCTAATGAAAAGCAAATTAATCTACGACTCTCAACATGGGTTTACAAAGGGAAAATCTTGTCTAACAAATCTGCTAACATGTTTTATGAAAGTCTTCAAGTTTTCGAGGTAGTAGATAATGACGAAAATTACGATGTTATTTACTTAGACTTTAGCAAAGCATTTGACAGAGTACCGTATCAGAGGCTTCTGAGAAAAATTAAGGCTCATGGTATCGAGGGGAAAGTCTTAAATTGGATAAAATCATGGCTCACCGATAGAACGCAGAGGGTCAGCATAGATGGTGTTAAATCTGAGTGGGGCCGTGTAACCAGTGGGGTTCCCCAGGAGTCAATACTAGGCCCACTCTTGTTCATAATCTACATAAACGACCTAGATACTGGGATCAGCAGTGACATAAGCAAGTTTGCGGATGACACCAAAATAGGGCGACAAATTAATTCAAGCCAGGATGCAGTGCATTACAGGAGAATCTAAATACACTGCAGGGGTGGTCTGAAAAATGGCAAATGAAATTCAACACCAGCAAGTGCAGCGTACTTAATATTGGAAGAACAAATACTTATAATGTATACAGCCTTAACAACATCAACCTAGAAAAGTCGACTTGTGAAAGAGACCTAGGGGTACTTGTAAGCCCGGACCTACGGCCTAGAAAACAGTGCGTTAATGTTCGAAATAAGGCAAACAGAGTATTGGGTTTTATATCTACAGTAGAAGTGTAAGTAACAAGAGTGCAGAGGTCTTATTGCAACTATATCTTGCGCTAGTCAGGCCGCACCTCGATTATGCGGTTCAGTTCTGGTGCCCCTATTATAGAATGGATATAAATTCACTAGAGTCGGTGCAGCAAAGAATGACAAAAATGATTCCGGGACTTAGAAACCTTCCATATCAGGATAGGTTAAAGAAACTTAATTTGCATTCACTAGAAAGACGAAGAGTGGGGGAGATATGATAGAAGTATTTAAGTGGGTGAAAGGAATCAATAAAGGGGATATAGATAAAGTTCTTATAATATCCGAGCAGGATAGGGCTCGGAGCAACGGATTCAAGTTGGATAAGTTTAGGTTTAGGAGGGAGATAGGAAGAAACTGGTTCACAAATAGGGTGGTGGAGGAGTGGAACAAGTTTAGCAACTTTGTAGTAAGTGCGGGAACTCTGGAAAGTTTCAAAAGAAGGCTAGATAGATTCATGGATGATAGAGAGTGGTAGTAACTCTCGACAGGAGCTGCCATGCACAGGCCAACCGGCCTATTGCACACTCCTTTTTATTTATGTTCTTATGTTCTTATAACGTTGGTAAAAAGAATGCATTGGCTGAAGAGTGTTGAATACAGTACATATCCTCAACTGGACTTTACTCATGATGAGTTACGTGTGTGGGTGAACTGCAATATTTTTACTGTATAGACAATTATCGTTACCTCCTGTCAGCAGAACCTCGGTCTCCGCAGCAGGGTTCCAACTGGAAAGCTTGCGCCCACCTTCAGCTGCTGCCAAATACCACTCTTACAGAAGTTCTCTAACAATGCAACAGTTCTTGGGCAATGAGTTGTCCCCTACTAAGCGGGGGTGGCAGTTCAGAGATGGAAGGTTATATCCAGTCGACACAAACCGACCAGTGGCACCAAATAAGGTTTCAACGCATGTTATGATATGGGTGCAAGAGAACTCTGGAATGAATTTTGGCCTGGGACCAGTGTAGGTAGAAATGTTTAGTGAAAAGCCGTGGATGGAGACACATTTCTTATCACTGAACAAAAGTTGAGCTTCAACATACAATTATTTCTAAACTTGATTTGTAAAGACTAATTACCTTCACCAGCCTGCTCGCGAGACCGTGCCCACAGTAGTCACGATGTACAGCTAGAGCGACAATGTCAAGGAAACTCGAGACAACTCGAAACACATCTTCATCTGTTGAGAGCATCGCCATTACACGGAACAAGTTATTTTCAGTCAGTTTCGCCTGAAAAATATTAGTCCTCAGAATATCATCATAATGTTATGTAAAACTACACTTCAAACATCTGTATAATGTTTCTTTACAACTACACTTCAAAAATCTGTATAATGTTTCTCTACAACTACACATTCAAACATCTATATAATGTTTATGTACAACTACACTTCAAACATCTATATAATGTTTATGTACAACTACACTTCAAACATCTGTATAATGTTTCTCTACAACTAAACTTCAAACATCTGTATAATGTTTATATACAACTACACTTCAAACATCTGTAAAATGTTTCTTTACAACTACACTTCAAACACCTCTATAATGTTTCTTTACAACTACACTTCAAACATCTGTATGTTTCTTTACAACTACACTTCAAACATCTGTATAATGTTTCTCTACAACTACACTTCAAACATCTGTATAATGTTTATATACAACTACACTTCAAACATCTGTAAAATGTTTCTTTACAACTACACTTCAAACATCTATATAATGTTTCTTTACAACTACAATTCAAACATCTGTATGTTTCTTTACAACTACACTTCAAACATCCATATAATGTTTCTTTACAACTACACTTCAAACATCTATATAATGTTTATGTACAACTACACTTCAAACATCTATATAATGTTTATGTACAACTACACATCAAACATCGATATAATGTTTCATTACAGCTACACTTCAAACATCTATATAATGTTTCATTACAGCTACACTTCAAACATCTATATAATGTTTCATTACAGCTACACTTCAAACATCTGTATAATGTTTCTTTACAACTACACTTCAAACATCTGTATAATGTTTATGTACAACAACACTTCAAACATCTGTATAATGTATCTTTACAACTACACTTCAAACATCTATATAATGTTTATGTACAACTACACTTCCAACATCTGTATAATGTTTCTTTACAACTACACTTAAAACATTTATATAATGTTTATGTACAACTACAACACAAACATCTGTATAATGTTTCTTTAGAACTACACTTCAAACATCTATATAATGTTTATGCACAACTACACTTCAAACATCTATATAATATTTCTTTACAACTACACTTCAAACATCTGTATAATGTTTCTTTACAACTAAACTTCAAACATCTGTATGTTTCTTTACAACTACACTTCAAACATCTGTATAATGTTTCTTTACAACTACACATCAAACATCTGTATGATTCTTTACAACTACACTTCAAACATCTATATATTGTTTATGTACAACTACACTTCAAACATCTGTATAATGTTTCTTTACAACTACACTTCAAACATCTGTATAATGTTTCTTTACAACCACACTTTAAACATCTGTATAATGTTTATGTACAACTACACTTCAAACATCTATATAATGTTTCTTTACAACCGAACTTCAAAAATCTATATTATGTTTGTGTACAACTACACTTCAAACATCTGTATAATGTTTCTTTACAACTACACATCAAAAATCGATATAATGTTTCTTTACAACTACACTTCAAACATCTATATAATGTTTATGTACAACTACACTTCAAACATCTATATAATGTTTCTTTACAACAACACTTCAAACATCTGTATAATGTTTCTTTACAACTACACATCAAACATCTGTATAATGTTTCTTTACAACTACACTTCAAACATCTGTATAATGTTTCTTTACAACTACACTTCAAACATCTATATAATGTTTATGTACAACTACACTTCAAACATCTATATAATGTTTCTTTACAAGTACACTTCAAACATCTGTATAATGTTTCTTTACAACTACACTTCAAACATCTGTATAATGTTTCTTTACAACTACACTTCAAACATCTGTATAATGTTTATGTACAACTACACTTCAAACATCTGTATAATGTTTATGTATAACTACACTTCAAACATCTATAAAATGTTTCTTTACAACCACACTTCAAACATCTATATTATGTTTATGTACAACTACACTTCAAACATATGTATAATGTTAATGTACAACTACACATCAAATATCTGTATAAGGTTTCTTTACAACTACACTTCAAACATCTGTATAATGTTTCTTTACAACCACACTTCAAACATCTATATTATATTTATGTACAATTACACTTCAAACATTTATATTAGGTTTCTTTACAACCATACTTCAAACATCTATATTATGTTCATGTACAACAACACTTCAAACATTTATAAATAATGTTTCTATACAACTACACTTCAAAGATCTGTATAATGTTTCTTTACAACTACACTTCAAACATCTGTATAATGTTTCTTTACAACCACACTTCAAACATCTATATTATATTTATGTACAACTACACTTCAAACATTTATATTATGTTTCTTTACAACCATACTTCAAACAACTATATTATGTTTATGTACAACAACACTTCAAACATTTATAAATAATGTTTCTATACAACTACACTTCAAAGATCTGTATAATGTTTCTTTACAACTACACTTCAAACACCTTTATAATGTTTATGTACAACTACACTTCCAACATCTGTATAATGTTTCTTTACAACTACACTTCAAACATCTGTATGTTTCTTTACAACTACACTTCAAACATCTATATAATGTTTCTTTACAACTACACTTCAAACATCTATATAATGTTTATGTACAACTACACTTCAAACATCTATATAATGTTTCATTACACCTACACTTCAAACATTTGTATAATGTTTCTTTACAACTACACTTCAAACATCTGTATAATGTTTCTTTACAACTACACTTCAGACATCTATATAATGTTTATGTACAACTACACTTCCAACATCTGTATAATGTTTCTTTACAACTACACTTCAAACATATATATAATGTTTATGTACAACTACACTTCAAACATCTATTAATGTTTATGTACAACTATACTTCAAACATCTGTATAATGTTTCTTTACAACTACACTTCAAACATCTATATAATGTTTCTTTACAACTACACTTCAAACACCTATATAATGTTTATGCACAACTACACTTCAAACATCTATATAATATTTCTTTACAACTACACTTCAAACATCTGTATAATGTTTCTTTACAACTAAACTTCAAGCATCTGTATGTTTCTTTACAACTGCACTTCAAGCATCTGTATGTTTCTTTACAACTGCACTTCAAACATCTGTATGTTTCTTTACAACTACACATCAAACATCTGTATGTTTCTTTACAACTACACTTCAAACATCTATATATTGTTTATGTACAACTACACTTCAAACATCTGTATAATGTTTCTTTACAACTACACTTCAAACATCTGTATAATGTTTCTTTACAACCACACTTTAAACATCTGTATAATGTTTATGTACAACTACACTTCAAACATCTATATAATATTTCTTTACAACCAAACTTCAAAAATCTATATTATGTTTATGTACAACTACACTTCAAACATCTGTATAATGTTTCTTTACAACTAAACATCAAACATCTATATAATGTTTCTTTACAACTACACTTCAAACATCTATATAATGTTTATGTACAACTACACTTCAAACATCTATATAATGTTTATGTACAGCTACACTTCGAACATCTGTATAATGTTTCTTTACAACTACACTTCAAACATTTGGATAATGTTTCTTTACAACTACACTTCAAACATCCATATAATGTTTATGTACAACTACACTTCAAACATCTATAGAATATTTCTTTACAACTACATGTCAAACATCTGTATAATGTTTCTTTACAACTAAACTTCAAACATCTATATAAAGTTTATGTACAATTACACTTCAAACATCTGTATAATGCTTCTTTACAACTTCACTTCAAACATCTGTATAATGTTTATGTCCAACTTCACTTCAAACATCTATATAATGTTTCTTTACAACCACACTTCAAACATCTATATTATGTTTATGTATAACTACACTTCAAACATCTGTATAATTCTTTCTTTACAATTACACTTCAAACATCTGTAAAATGTTTCTATACAACTACACTTCAAACATCTATATAATGTTTATGTACAACTACACTTCAAACACCTATATAATGTTTATGTACAACTACACTTCCAACATCTGTTTAATGTTTCTTTACAACTACACTTCAAACATCTATAAAATGTTTATGTCCAACTTCACTTCAAACATCTATATAATGTTTCTTTACAACCACACTTCAAACATCTATATTATGTTTATGTACAACTACACTTCAAACATCTATATAATGTTTATGTACAACTACACTTCAAACATCTATAAAATGTTTATGTACAACTACACTTCAAACATCTATATAATGTTTATGTACAACTACACTTCAAACACCTATATAATGTTTATGTACAACTACACTTCCAACATCTGTTTAATGTTTCTTTACAACTACACTTCAAACATCTGTATAATGTTTCTTTACAACTTCACTTCAAACATCTATATAATGTTTATGTACAACTACACTTCAAACATCTATATAATGTTTCATTACACCTACACTTCAAACATTTGTATTATGATTCTTTACAACTACAATTTAAACATCTGTATAATGTTTATGTACAACTACACTTCAAACATCTGTATAATGTATCTTTACAACTACACTTCAAACATCTATATAATGTTTATGCACAACTGCACTTCAAACATCTATATAATATTTCTTTACAACTACACTTCAAACATCTATATAATATTTCTTTACAACTACACTTCATACATCTGTATAATGTTTCTTTACAACTAAACTTCAAACATCTGTATGTTTCTTTACAACTGCACTTCAAACATCTGTATGTTGCTTTGCAACTACACATCAAACATCTGTATGTTTCTTTACAACTACACTTCAAACATCTATATATTGTTTATGTACAACTACACTTCAAACATCTGTATAATGTTTCTTTACAACTACACTTCAAACATCTGTATAATGTTTCTTTACAACCACACTTTAAACATCTGTATAATGTTTATGTACAACTACACTTCAAACATCTATATAATGTTTCTTTACAACCAAACTTCAAAAATCTATATTATGTTTATGTACAACTACACTTCAAACATCTGTATAATGTTTCTTTACAGCTATGCTTCAAACATCTGTAAAATGTTTCTTTACAACTACACTTCAAACATCTGTATAATGTTTCTTTACAACCACTCTTCAAACATCTGTATAATGTTTATGTATAAGTACACTTCAAACATCTATATAATGTTTCTTTACAACTACACTTCAAACATCTGTATAACGTTTTATTTACAAATACACTTCAAACATCTATATAATGTTTATGTACAACTTCACTTCAAACATCTGTATAATGTTTCTTTACAACTACACTTCAAACATCTGTATAATGTTTCTTTACAACTACACTTCAAACATCTATAATGTTTCTTTACAACCACACTTCAAACATCTGTATAATGTTTCTTTACAACTACACTTCAAACATCTATATAATGTTTCTTTATAACTACACTTCAAACATCTGTATAATGTTTCTTTACAACTACACTTCAAACATCTATATAATGTTTATGTACAACTACACCTCAAACATCTGTATAATGTTTCTTTACAACTACACTTCAAACATTTGTATAATGTTTCTTTACAACTACACTTCAAACATCCGTATAATGTTTATGTACAACTACACTTCAAACATCTATAGAATATTTCTTTACAACTACATGTCAAACATCTGTATAATGTTTCTTTACAACTACACTTCAAACATCTATATAATGTTTATGTACAACTACATTTCAAACATCTGTATAATATTTCTTTACAACTACACTTCAAACATCTATATAATGTTTCATTACAACTAAACTTCAAACATCTATATAAAGTTTATGTACAATTACACTTGGAACATCTGTATAATGCTTCTTTACAACTACACTTCAAACATCTGTATAATGTTTATGTCCAACTTCACTTCAAACATCTATATAATGTTTCTTTACAACCACACTTCAAACATCTATATTATGTTTATGTACAACTACACTTCAAACATCTATATAATGTTTATGTACAACTACACTTCAAACATCTATAAAATGTTTATGTACAACTACACTTCAAACATCTATATAATGTTTCTTTACAACTGCACTTCAAATATCTGTATAATGTTTCTTTACAACTACACTTCAAACATCTATATAATGTTTATGTACAACTACACTTCAAACATGTATATAATGTTTATTTGCAACTACACTTCAAACATCTATATAATGTTTATATACAACTACACTTCAAACATCTGTATAATGTTTCTTTACAACTACACTTCAAACATCTATATAATGTTTATGTACAACTACACTTCAAACATCTGTATAATGTTTATGTACAACTACACTTCAAACATCTGTATAAAGTTTATGTACAACTACACTTCAAACATCTGTATAATGTTTATTTACAACCACACTTCAAACATCTGTGTAATGTTTATGTACAACTACACTTCAAACATCTGTATAATGTTTCCTTACAAATACACTTCAAACATCTGTATAATATTTATGTACAACTACACTTCAAACATCTATAAAATGTCTCTCTACAACCACACTTCAAACATCTATATTATGTTTATGTATAACTACACTTCAAACATCTGTATAATTGTTTCTTTACAACTACACTTCAAACATCTATAAAACGTTTCTTTACAACCACACTTCAAACATCTATATTATGTTTATGTATAACTACACTTCAAACATCTGTATAATGTTTCTTTACAACTACACTTCAAACATCTATATAATGTTTATGTGCAACTGCACTTCAAACATCTATATAATGTTTATGTACAACTACACTTCAAACATCAATATAATGTTTATGTACAACTACACTTCAAACATCTGTATAATGTTTCTTTACAACTACACTTCAAACATCTATATAATGTTTATGTACAACTACACTTCAAACATCTGTATAATATTTCTTTACAACTACACTTCAAACATCTATATAATGTTTCATTATAGCTACACTTCAAACATCTGTATAATGTTTCTTTACAACTACACTTCAAACATGTGTATAATGTTTATGTACAACTACACTTCAAACATCTGTATAATGTATCTTTACAACTACACTTCAAACACCTTTATAATGTTTATGCACAACTACACTTCAAACATCTATATAATATTTCTTTACAACTTCACTTCAAACATCTGTATAATGTTTCTTTACAACTACACTTCAAACATCTGTATGTTTCTTTACAACTACACTTCAAACATCTATATAATGTTTCTTTACAACTACACTTCAAACATCTATATAATGTTTCTTTACAACTACACTTCAAACATCTATATAATGTTTATGTACAACTACACTTCAAACATCTATATAATGTTTATGTACAACTACACTTCAAACATCTATATAATGTTTCATTACACCTACACTTCAAACATTTGTATAATGTTTCTTTACAACTACACTTCAAACATCTGTATAATGTTTCTTTACAACTACACTTCAGACATCTATATAATGTTTATGTACAACTACACTTCCAACATCTGTATATTGTTTCTTTACAACTACACTTCAAACATCTATATAATGTTTCTTTACAACTACACTTCAAACACCTATATAATGTTTATGCACAACTACACTTCAAACATCTATATAATATTTCTTTACAACTTCACTTCAAACATCTGTATAATGTTTCTTTACAACTAAACTTCAAGCATCTGTATGTTTCTTTACAACTGCACTTCAAGCATCTGTATGTTTCTTTACAACTGCACTTCAAACATCTGTATGTTTCTTTACAACTGCACTTCAAACATCTGTATGTTTCTTTACAACTACACATCAAACATCTGTATGTTTCTTTACAACTACACTTCAAACATCTATATATTGTTTATGTACAACTACACTTCAAACATCTGTATAACGTTTCTTTACAACTACACTTCAAACATCTGTATAATGTTTCTTTACAACCACACTTTAAACATCTGTATAATGTTTATGTACAACTACACTTCAAACATCTATATAATATTTCTTTACAACCGAACTTCAAAAATCTATATTATGTTTATGTACAACTACACTTCAAACATCTGTATAATGTTTCTTTACAACTAAACATCAAACATCTATATAATGTTTCTTTACAACTACACTTCAAACATCTATATAATGTTTATGTACAACTACACTTCAAACATCTATATAATGTTTATGTACAGCTACACTTCGAACATCTGTATAATGTTTCTTTACAACTACACTTCAAACATTTGGATAATGTTTCTTTACAACTACACTTCAAACATCCATATAATGTTTATGTACAACTACACTTCAAACATCTATAGAATATTTCTTTACAACTACATGTCAAACATCTGTATAATGTTTCTTTACAACTAAACTTCAAACATCTATATAAAGTTTATGTACAATTACACTTCAAACATCTGTATAATGCTTCTTTACAACTTCACTTCAAACATCTGTATAATGTTTATGTCCAACTTCACTTCAAACATCTATATAATGTTTCTATACAACCACACTTCAAACATCTATATTATGTTTATGTATAACTACACTTCAAACATCTGTATAATTCTTTCTTTACAATTACACTTCAAACATCTGTAAAATGTTTCTATACAACTACACTTCAAACATCTGTATAATGTTTATGTACAACTTAACTTCAAACATCTATATAATTTTTCTTTACAACCACACTTCAAACATCTATATTAAGTTTATGTACAACTACACTTCAAACATCTATATAATGTTTATGTACAACTACACTTCAAACATCTATAAAATGTTTATGTACAACTACACTTCAAACATCTATATAATGTTTATGTACAACTACACTTCAAACACCTATATAATGTTTATGTACAACTACACTTCCAACATCTGTTTAATGTTTCTTTACAACTACACTTCAAACATCTGTATAATGTTTCTTTACAACTACACTTCAAACATCTGTATAATGTTTCTTTACAACTTCACTTCAAACATCTTTATAATGTTTATGTACAACTACACTTCAAACATCTATATAATGTTTCATTACACCTACACTTCAAACATTTGTATTATGATTCTTTACAACTACAATTTAAACATCTGTATAATGTTTATGTACAACTACACTTCAAACATCTGTATAATGTATCTTTACAACTACACTTCAAACATCTATATAATGTTTATGCACAACTGCACTTCAAACATCTATATAATGTTTCTTTACAACTGCACTTCAAACATCTATATAATATTTCTTTACAACTACACTTCATACATCTGTATAATGTTTCTTTACAACTAAACTTCAAACATCTGTATGTTTCTTTACAACTACACTTCAAACATCTGTATGTTGCTTTGCAACTACACATCAAACATCTGTATGTTTCTTTACAACTACACTTCAAACATCTATATATTGTTTATGTACAACTACACTTCAAACATCTGTATAATGTTTCTTTACAACTACACTTCAAACATCTGTATAATGTTTCTTTACAACCACACTTTAAACATCTGTATAATTTTTATGTACAACTACACTTCAAACATCTATATAATGTTTCTTTACAACCAAACTTCAAAAATCTATATTATGTTTATGTACAACTACACTTCAAACATCTGTATAATGTTTCTTTACAGCTATGCTTCAAACATCTGTAAAATGTTTCTTTACAACTACACTTCAAACATCTGTATAATGTTTCTTTACAACCACTCTTCAAACATCTGTATAATGTTTATGTATAAGTACACTTCAAACATCTATATAATGTTTCTTTACAACTACACTTCAAACATCTGTATAACGTTTTATTTACAAATACACTTCAAACACCTATATAATGTTTATGTACAACTACACTTCAAACATCTGTATAATGTTTATGTACAACTACACTTCAAACATCTGTATAAAGTTTATGTACAACTACACTTCAAACACCTGTATAATGTTTATTTACAACCACACTTCAAACATCTGTGTAATGTTTATGTACAACTACACTTCAAACATCTGTATAATGTTTCCTTACAACTACACTTCAAACATCTGTATAATATTTATGTACAACTACACTTCAAACATCTATAAAATGTCTCTCTACAACCACACTTCAAACATCTATATTATGTTTATGTATAACTACACTTCAAACATCTGTATAATTGTTTCTTTACAACTACACTTCAAACATCTATAAAACGTTTCTTTACAACCACACTTCAAACATCCATATTATGTTTATGTACAACTACACTTCTCAACATCTGTATAATTCTTTCTTTACAACTACACTTCAAACATCTATATAATGTTTATGTGCAACTGCACTTCAAACATCTATATAATGTTTATGTACAACTACACTTCAAACATCAATATAATGTTTATGTACAACTACACTTCAAACATCTGTATAATGTTTCTTTACAACTACACTTCAAACATCTATATAATGTTTATGTACAACTACATTTCAAACATCTGTATAATATTTCTTTACAACTACACTTCAAACATCTATATAATGTTTCATTATAGCTACACTTCAAACATCTGTATAATGTTTCTTTACAACTACACTTCAAACATGTGTATAATGTTTATGTACAACTACACTTCAAACATCTGTATAATGTATCTTTACAACTACACTTCAAACACCTATATAATGTTTATGTACAACTACACTTCCAACATCTGTATAATGTTTCTTTACAACTACACTTCAAACATCTGTATGTTTCTTTACAACTACACTTCAAACATCTATATAATGTTTCTTTACAACTACACTTCAAACATCTATATAATGTTTCTTTACAACTACACTTCAAACATCTATATAATGTTTATGTACAACTACACTTCAAACATCTATATAATGTTTCATTACACCTACACTTCAAACATTTGTATAATGTTTCTTTACAACTACACTTCAAACATCTGTATAATGTTTCTTTACAACTACACTTCAGACATCTATATAATGTTTATGTACAACTACACTTCCAACATCTGTATATTGTTTCTTTACAACTACACTTCAAACATCTATATAATGTTTCTTTACAACTACACTTCAAACACCTATATAATGTTTATGCACAACTACACTTCAAACATCTATATAATATTTCTTTACAACTACACTTCAAACATCTGTATAATGTTTCTTTACAACTAAACTTCAAACATCTGTATGTTTCTTTACAACTGCACTTCAAACATCTGTATGTTTCTTTACAACTGCACTTCAAGCATCTGTATGTTTCTTTACAACTGCACTTCAAACATCTGTATGTTTCTTTACAACTACACATCAAACATCTGTATGTTTCTTTACAACTACACTTCAAACATCTATATATTGTTTATGTACAACTACACTTCAAACATCTGTATAATGTTTCTTTACAACTACACTTCAAACATCTGTATAATGTTTCTTTACAACTACACTTCAAACATCTGTATAATGTTTATGTACAACTACACTTCAAACATCTATATAATATTTCTTTACAACCGAACTTCAAAAATCTATATTATGTTTATGTACAACTACACTTCAAACATCTGTATAATGTTTCTTTACAACTAAACATCAAACATCTATATAATGTTTCTTTACAACTACACTTCAAACATCTATATAATGTTTATGTACAACTACACTTCAAACATCTATATAATGTTTATGTACAACTACACTTCGAACATCTGTATAATGTTTCTTTACAACTACACTTCAAACATTTGTATAATGTTTCTTTACAACTACACTTCAAACATCCGTATAATGTTTATGTACAACTACACTTCAAACATCTATAGAATATTTCTTTACAACTACATGTCAAACATCTGTATAATGTTTCTTTACAACTAAACTTCAAACATCTATATAAAGTTTATGTACAATTACACTTCAAACATCTGTATAATGCTTCTTTACAACTACACTTCAAACATCTGTATAATGTTTATGTCCAACTTCACTTCAAACATCTATATAATGTTTCTTTACAACCACACTTCAAACATCTATATTATGTTTATGTACAACTACACTTCAAACATCTGTATAATGTTTCTTTACAATTACACTTCAAACATCTGTATAATGTTTCTATACAACTACACTTCAAACATCTGTATAATGTTTATGTACAACTACACTTCAAACATCTATATAATGTTTCTTTACAACTGCACTTCAAACATCTATATTATGTTTATGTACAACTACACTTCAAACATCTATATAATGTTTATGTACAACTACACTTCAAACATCTATATAATGTTTATGTACAACTACACTTCAAACATCTATATAATGTTTATGTACAACTACACTTCAAACATCTATATAATGTTTATGTACAACTACACTTCCAACATCTGTTTAATGTTTCTTTACAACTACACTTCAAACATCTGTATAATGTTTCTTTACAACTACACTTCAAACATCTGTATAATGTTTCTTTACAACTACACTTCAAACATCTATATAATGTTTATGTACAACTACACTTCAAACATCTGTATAATGTTTCATTACAACTACACTTCAAACATTGTATATGTTCTTACAACTACACTTTAAACATCTGTATAATGTTTATGTACAACTACACTTCAAACATCTATATAATTTTCTTTACAACTACACTTCAAACATCTATATAATGTTTATGCACAACTACACTTCAAACATCTATATAATATTTCTTTACAACTACACTTCAAACATCTATATAATATTTCTTTACAACTACACTTCAAACATCTGTATAATGTTTCTTTACAACTAAACTTCAAACATCTGTATGTTTCTTTACAACTGCACTTCAAACATCTGTATTTTGCTTTGCAACTACACATCAAACATCTGTATGTTTCTATACAACTACACTTCAAACATCTATATAATGTTTCTTTACAACTACACTTCAAACATCTGTATAATGTTTCTTTACAACTACACTTCAAACATCTGTATAATGTTTCTTTACAACCACACTTTAAACATCTGTATAATGTTTATGTACAACTACACTTCAAACATCTATATAATGTTTCTTTACAACCGAACTTCAAAAATCTATATTATGTTTATGTACAACTACACTTCAAACATCTGTATAATGTTTCTTTACAACTACACATCAAAAATCGATATAATGTTTCTTTACAACTACACTTCAAACATCTATATAATGTTTATGTACAACTACACTTCAAACATCTATATAATGTTTCTTTATAACAACACTTCAAACATCTGTATAATGTTTCTTTACAACTAAACATCAAACATCTATATAATGATTCTTTACAACTACACTTCAAACATCTGTATAATGTTTATGTACAACTACACTTCAAACATCTGTATAATGTTTATGTACAACTACACTTCAAACATCTGTATAATGTTTATGTATAACTACACTTCAAACATCTGTATAATGTTTCTTTACAACTACACTTCAAACATCTATATAATGTTTATGTACAACTACACTTCAAACATCTGTATAATGTTTCTTTACAACTACACTTCAAACATCTGTATAATGTTTCTTTACAACTACACTTCAAACATCTATATAATGTTTCTTTACAACTACACTTCAAACATCTGTATAATGTTTCTTTACAACTACACTTCAAACATCTGTATAATGTTTCTTTACAACTACACTTCAAACATCTGTATAATGTTTCTTTACAACTACACTTCAAACATCTGTATAATGTTTCTTTACAACTACACTTCAAACATCTGTATAATGTTTATGTACAACTACACTTCAAACATCTGTATAATGTTTATGTACAACTACACTTCAAACATCTGTATAATGTTTCTTTACAACTACACTTCAAACATCTATATAATGTTTATGTACAACTACACTTCAAACATCTGTATAATGTTTCTTTACAACTACACTTCAAACATCTATAATGTTTCTTTACAACCACACTTCAAACATCTGTATAATGTTTCTTTACAACTACACTTCAAACATCTATGTAATGTTTCTTTATAACTACACTTCAAACATCTGTATAATGTTTCTTTACAACGACACTTCAAACACCTATATAATGTTTATGTACAACTACACCTCAAACATCTGTATAATGTTTCTTTACAACTACACTTCAAACATCTATATAATGTTTATGTACAACTACACTTCAAACATCTATATAATGTTTATGTACAACTACACTTCGAACATCTGTATAATGTTTCTTTACAACTACACTTCAAACATCCGTATAATGTTTATGTACAACTACACTTCAAACATCTATAGAATATTTCTTTACAACTACATGTCAAACATCTGTATAATGTTTCTTTACAACTAAACTTCAAACATCTATATAAAGTTTATGTACAATTACACTTCAAACATCTGTATAATGCTTCTTTACAACTTCACTTCAAACATCTGTATAATGTTTATGTCCAACTTCACTTCAAACATCTATATAATGTTTCTTTACAACCACACTTCAAACATCTATATTATGTTTATGTATAACTACACTTCAAACATCTGTATAATTCTTTCTTTACAATTACACTTCAAACATCTGTATAATGTTTCTATACAACTACACTTCAAACATCTGTATAATGTTTATGTACAACTTCACTTCAAACATCTATATAATGTTTCTTTACAACCACACTTCAAACATCTATATTATGTTTATGTACAACTACACTTCAAACATCTATATAATGTTTATGTACAACTACACTTCCAACATCTGTATAATGTTTCTTTACAACTACACTTCAAACATCTGTATGTTTCTTTACAACTATACTTCAAACATCTATATAATGTTTCCTTACAACTACACTTCAAACATCTATATAATGTTTATGTACAACTACACTTCAAACATCTATATAATGTTTCATTACACCTACACTTCAAACATTTGTATAATGATTCTTTACAACTACACTTTAAACATCTGTATAATGTTTATGTACAACTACACTTCAAACATCTGTATAATGTATCTTTACAACTACACTTCAGACATCTATATAATGTTTATGTACAACTACACTTCCAACATCTGTATAATGTTTCTTTACAACTACACTTCAAACATATATATAATGTTTATGTACAACTACACTTCAAACATCTGTATAATGTTTCTTTACAACTACACTTCAAACATCTATATAATGTTTCTTTACAACTACACTTCAAACACCTATATAATGTTTATGCACAACTACACTTCAAACATCTATATAATATTTCTTTACAACTACACTTCAAACATCTGTATAATGTTTCTTTACAACTAAACTTCAAGCATCTGTATGTTTCTTTACAACTGCACTTCAAACATCTGTATGTTTCTTTGCAACTACACATCAAACATCTGTATGTTTCTTTACAACTACACTTCAAACATCTATATATTGTTTATGTACAACTACACTTCAAACATCTGTATAATGTTTCTTTACAACTACACTTCAAACATCTGTATAATGTTTCTTTACAACCACACTTTAAACATCTGTATAATGTTTATGTACAACTACACTTCAAACATCTATATAATATTTCTTTACAACCGAACTTCAAAAATCTATATTATGTTTATGTACAACTACACTTCAAACATCTGTATAATGTTTCTTTACAACTAAACATCAAACATCTATATAATGTTTCTTTACAACTACACTTCAAACATCTGTATAATGTTTATGTACAACTACACTTCAAACATCTGTATAATGTTTATGTACAACTACACTTCAAACACCTGTATAATGTTTATGTATAACTACACTTCAAACATCTATATAATGTTTCTTTACAACCACACTTCAAACATCTATATATTGTTTATGTACAACTACACTTCAAACATGTGTATACTGTTTCTTTACAACTACACTTCAAACATCTGTATAATGTTTCTTTACAACTACACTTCAAACATCTATAATGTATCTTTACAACTACACTTCAAACATCTACATAATGTTTCTTTACATCTACACATCAAACATCTGTATAATGTTTATTTACAAATACACTTCAAACATCTATATAATGTTTATGTACAACTTCACTTCAAACATCTGTATAATGTTTCTTTATAACTACACTTCAAACATCTGTATAATGTTTCTTTACAACTACACTTCAAACATCTATATAATGTTTATGTACAACTACACCTCAAACATCTGTATAATGTTTCTTTACAACTACACTTCAAACATCTATATAATGTTTATGTACAACTACACTTCAAACATCAATATATTGTTTATGTACAACTACACTTCGAACATCTGTATAATGTTTCTATACAACTACACTTCAAACATTTGTATAATGTTTCTTTACAACTACACTTCAAACATCTGTATAATGTTTATGTACAACTACACTTCAAACATCTATAGAATATTTCTTTACAACTACATGTCAAACATCTGTATAATGTTTCTTTACAACTAAACTTCAAACATCTATATAAAGTTTATGTACAATTACACTTCAAACATCTGTATAATGCTTCTTTACAACTACACTTCAAACATCTGTATAATGTTTATGTCCAACTTCACTTCAAACATCTATATAATGTTTCATTACAACCACACTTCAAACATCTATATTATGTTTATGTATAACTACACTTCAAACATCTGTATAATTCTTTCTTTACAATTACACTTCAAACATCTGTATAATGTTTCTATACAACTACACTTCAAACATCTGTATAATTGTTTCTTTACAACTACACTTCAAACATCTATAATGTTCTTACACTGCACTTCAAATATCTGTATAATGTTTCTTTACAACTACACTTCAAACATCTATATAATGTTTATGTACAACTACACTACAAACATGTATATAATGTTTATTTGCAACTACACTTCAAACATCTATATAATGTTTATATACAACTACACTTCAAACATCTGTATAATGTTTCTTTACAACTACACTTCAAACATCTATATAATGTTTATGTACAACTACACTTCAAACATCTGTATAATGTTTATGTACAACTACACTTTAAACATCTGTATAATGTTTATGTACAACTACACTTCAAACACCTGTATAATGTTTATTTACAACCACACTTCAAACATCTGTGTAATGTTTATGTACAACTACACTTCAAACATCTATAAAATGTTTCTCTACAACCACACTTCAAACATCTATATTATGTTTATGTATAACTACACTTCAAACATCTGTATAATTGTTTCTTTACAACTACACTTCAAACATCTATAAAACGTTTCTTTACAACCACACTTCAAACATCCATATTATGTTTATGTACAACTACACTTCTCAACATCTGTATAATTCTTTCTTTACAACTACACTTCAAACATCTATATAATGTTTATGTGCAACTGCACTTCAAACATCTATATAATGTTTATGTACAACTACACTTCAAACATCAATATAATGTATATGTACAACTACACTTCAAACATCTGTATAATGTTTCTTTACAACTACACTTCAAACATCTATATAATGTTTATGTACAACTACATTTCAAACATCTGTATAATATTTCTTTACAACTACACTTCAAACATCTATATAATGTTTCATTACAGCTACACTTCAAACATCTGTATAATGTTTCTTTACAACTACACTTCAAACATCTGTACGTTTCTTTACAACTACACTTCAAACATCTATATAATGTTTCTTTACAACTACACTTCAAACATCTATATAATGTTTATGTACAACTACACTTCAAACATCTATATAATGTTTCATTACACCTACACTTCAAACATTTGTATAATGTTTCTTTACAACTACACTTCAAACATCTGTATAATGTTTATGTACAACTACACTTCAAACATCTGTATAATGTATCTTTACAACTACACTTCAGACATCTATATAATGTTTATGTACAACTACACTTCCAACATCTGTATAATGTTTCTTTACAACTACACTTCAAACATATATATAATGTTTATGTACAACTACACTTCAAACATCTGTGTGATGTTTCTTTACAACTACACTTCAAACATTTATATAATGTTTCTTTACAACTACACTTCAAACATCTATTAATGTTTATGTACAACTATACTTCAAACATCTGTATAATGTTTCTTTACAACTACACTTCAAACATCTGTATAATGTTTCTTTACAACTAAACTTCAAACATCTGTATGTTTCTTTGCAACTGCACTTCAAACATCTGTATGTTTCTTTGCAACTACACATCAAACATCTGTATGTTTCTTTACAACTACACTTCAAACATCTATATATTGTTTATGTACAACTACACTTCAAACATCTGTATAATGTTTCTTTACAACTAAACATCAAACATCTATATAATGTTTCTTTACAACTACACTTCAAACATCTGTATAATGTTTATGTACAACTACACTTCAAACATCTGTATAATGTTTATGTACAACTACACTTCAAACACCTGTATAATGTTTATGTATAACTACACTTCAAACATCTATATAATGTTTCTTTACAACCACACTTCAAACATCTATATATTGTTTATGTACAACTACACTTCAAACATGTGTATACTGTTTCTTTACAACTACACTTCAAACATCTATATAATGTTTCTTTACATCTACACATCAAACATCTGTATAATGTTTCTTTACTACTACACTTCAAACATCTGTATAATGTTTCTTTACAGCTATGCTTCAAACATCTGTAAAATGTTTCTTTACAACTACACTTCAAACATCTGTATAATGTTTCTTTACAACCACTCTTCAAACATCTGTATAATGTTTATGTATAAGTACACTTCAAACATCTATATAATGTTTCTTTACAACTACACTTCAAACATCTGTATAACGTTTTATTTACAAATACACTTCAAACATCTATATAATGTTTATGTACAACTTCACTTCAAACATCTGTATAATGTTTCTTTACAACTACACTTCAAACATCTATAATGTTTCTTTACAACCACACTTCAAACATCTGTATAATGTTTCTTTACAACTACACTTCAAACATCTATATAATGTTTCTTTATAACTACACTTCAAACATCTGTATAATGTTTCTTTACAACTACACTTCAAACATCTATATAATGTTTATGTACAACTACACTTCGAACATCTATATAATGTTTCTTTACAACTACACTTCAAACATTTGTATAATGTTTCTTTACAACTACACTTCAAACATCCGTATAATGTTTATGTACAACTACACTTCAAACATCTATAGAATATTTCTTTACAACTACATGTCAAACATCTGTATAATGTTTCTTTACAACTAAACTTCAAACATCTATATAAAGTTTATGTACAATTACACTTCAAACATCTGTATAATGCTTCTTTACAACTACACTTCAAACATCTGTATAATGTTTATGTCCAACTTCACTTCAAACATCTATATAATGTTTCTTTACAACCACACTTCAAACATCTATATTATGTTTATGTATAACTACACTTCAAACATCTGTATAATTCTTTCTTTACAATTACACTTCAAACATCTGTATAATGTTTCTATAAAACTACACTTCAAACATCTGTATAATGTTTATGTACAACTTCACTTCAAACATCTATATAATGTTTATGTACAACTACACTTCAAACATCTATAAAATGTTTATGTACAACTACACTTCAAACATCTATATAATGTTTCTTTACAACTGCACTTCAAATATCTGTATAATGTTTCTTTACAACTACACTTCAAACATCTATATAATGTTTATGTACAACTACACTTCAAACATGTATATAATGTTTATTTGCAACTACACTTCAAACATCTATATAATGTTTATATACAACTACACTTCAAACATCTGTATAATGTTTCTTTACAACTACACTTCAAACATCTATATAATGTTTATGTACAACTACACTTCAAACATCTGTATAATGTTTATGTACAACTACACTTCAAACATCTGTATAATGTTTATGTACAACTACACTTCAAACATCTGTATAATGTTTATGTACAACTACACTTCAAACACCTGTATAATGTTTATTTACAACCACACTTCAAACATCTGTGTAATGTTTATGTACAACTACACTTCAAACATCTGTATAATGTTTCCTTACAACTACACTTCAAACATCTGTATAATATTTATGTACAACTACACTTCAAACATCTATAAAATGTCTCTCTACAACCACACTTCAAACATCTATATTATGTTTATGTATAACTACACTTCAAACATCTGTATAATTGTTTCTTTACAACTACACTTCAAACATCTATAAAACGTTTCTTTACAACCACACTTCAAACATCCATATTATGTTTATGTACAACTACACTTCTCAACATCTGTATAATTCTTTCATTACAACTACACTTCAAACATCTATATAATGTTTATGTGCAACTGCACTTCAAACATCTATATAATGTTTATGTACAACTACACTTCAAACATCTGTATAATGTTTCTTTACAACTACACTTCAAACATCTATATAATGTTTATGTACAACTACATTTCAAACATCTGTATAATATTTCTTTACAACTACACTTCAAACATCTATATAATGTTTCATTATAGCTACACTTCAAACATCTGTATAATGTTTATGTACAACTACACTTCCAACATCTATATAATGTTTATGTACAACTACACCTCAAACATCTGTATAATGTTTCTTTACAACTACACTTCAAACATCTATATAATGTTTATGTACAACTACACTTCGAACATCTGTATAATGTTTCTTTACAACTACACTTCAAACATTTGTATAATGTTTCTTTACAACTACACTTCAAACATCTGTATAATGTTAATGTACAACTACACTTCAAACATCTATAGAATATTTCTTTACAACTACATGTCAAACATCTGTATAATGTTTCTTTACAACTAAACTTCAAACATCTATATAAAGTTTATGTACAACTACACTTCAAACATCTGTATAATGCTTCTTTACAACTACACTTCAAACATCTGTATAATGTTTATGTCCAACTTCACTTCAAACATCTATATAATGTTTCTTTACAACCACACTTCAAACATCTATATTATGTTTATGTATAACTACACTTCAAACATCTGTATAATTCTTTCTTTACAATTACACTTCAAACATCTGTATAATGTTTCTATACAACTACACTTCAAACATCTGTATACTGTTTATGTACAACTTCACTTCAAACATCTATATAATGTTTCTTTACAACCACACTTCAAACATCTATACTATGTTTATATACAACAACACTTCAAACACCTATATAATGTTTATGTACAACTACACTTCAAACATCTATAAAATGTTTATGTACAACTACACTTCAAACATCTATATAATGTTTCTTTACAACTGCACTTCAAATATCTGTATAATGTTTCTTTACAACTACACTTCAAACATCTATATAATGTTTATGTACAACTACACTTCAAACATGTATATAATGTTTATTTGCAACTACACTTCAAACATCTATATAATGTTTATATACAACTACACTTCAAACATCTGTATAATGTTTCTTTACAACTACACTTCAAACATCTATATAATGTTTATGTACAACTACACTTCAAACATCTGTATAATGATTCTTTACAACTACACTTCAAACATCTATATAATGTTTATGTACAACTACACTTCAAACATCTGTATAATGTTTCTTTACAACTACACTTCAAACATCTGTATAATGTTTATGTACAACTACACTTCAAACACCTGTATAATGTTTATTTACAACCACACTTCAAACTTCTGTGTAATGTTTATGTACAACTACACTTCAAACATCTGTATAATGTTTCCTTACAACTACACTTCAAACATCTATAAAATATTTCTCTACAACCACACTTCAAACATCTATATTATGTTTATGTATAACTACACTTCAAACATCTGTATAATTGTTTCTTTACAACTGCACTTCAAACATCTATAAAACGTTTCTTTTCAACCACAATTCAAACATCCATATTATGTTTATGTACAACGACACTTCTCAACATCTGTATAATTCTTTCTTTACAACTACACTTCAAACATCTATATAATGTTTATGTACAACTACACTTCAAACATCTATATAATGTTTATGTACAACTACACTTCAAACATCAATATAATGTTTATGTACAACTACACTTCAAACATCTGTATAATGTTTCTTTACAACTACACTTCAAACACCTACATAATGTTTATGTACAACTACATTTCAAACATCTGTATAATATTTCTTTACAACTACACTTCAAACATCTATATAATGTTTCTTTACAACTACACTTCAAACATCTGTATAATGTTTCTTTACAACTACACTTCAAACATCTGTATCATGTTTCTTTACAACTACACTTCAAACATCTGTATAATGTTTCTTTACAACTACACTTCAAACATCTATTTAATGTTTATGTACAACTACACTTCAAACATCTATAAAATGTTTATGTACAACTACACTTCGAACATCTGTATAATGTTTCTTTACAACTACACTTCAAACATCTGTATGTTTCTTTACAACTACACTTCAAACATCTGTATGTTTCTTTACAACTACACATCAAACATCTGTATGTTTCCTTACAACTACACTTCAAACATCTATATATTGTTTATGTACAACTACACTTCAAACATCTATTAAATGTTTCTTTACAACCACACTTCAAACATCTATATTATGTTTATGTACAACTACACTTCTCATCATCTGTAAAATTCTTTCTTTACAACTACACTTCAAACATCTATATAATGTTTATGTACAACGACAAATCAAACATCTGTATAATGTTTCTTTACAGCTACACTTCAAACATCTATATAATGTTTATGTACAATTACACCTCAAACGTCTGTATAATGTTTCTTTACAACTACACTTCAAACATCTGTATCATGTTTCTTTACAACTACACTTCAAACATCTGTATAAAGTTTATTTACAACTACACTTCAAACATCTATATAATGTTTATGTACAACTACACTTCAAACATCTGTATGATGATTCTTTACAACTACACTTCAAACATCTATATAGTGTTTCTTCACAACTACACTTCAAGCATCTGTATAATGTTTCTTTACAACTACACTTCAAACATCTATATAATGTTTATGTACAACTACACATCAAACATCTGTATAATGTTTCATTACAACTACACTTCAAACATCTATATAATGTTTCTTTACAACTACACTTCAAACATCTATTTAATGTTTATGCACAACTACACTTCAAACATCGATATAATGTTTCTTTTGACTACACTTGAAACATCTGTGTAATGTTTATGCACAACTACACATCAAACATCTATATAATGTTTCTTTACAACTACACTTCAAACATCTATATAATGTTTATGTACAACTACACTTGAAACATCTTTATATTGCTTCTTTACAACTACACTTCAAACATCTATATAATGTTTATGTACAACTACACTTCAAACAACTGTATAATGTTTCTTTACAACTACACTTCAAACATCTATATAATGTTTATGTACAACTACACTTCAAACATCTATATAATGTTTCATTACACCTACACTTCAAACATTTGTATAATGTTTCTTTACAACTACACTTCAAACATCTGTATAATATATATGTACAACTACACTTCAAACATCTATATAATGATTCTTTACAACCACACTTCAAACATCCATATTATGTTTATGTACAACTACACTTCAAACATCTGAATAATGTTTCTTTACAACTACACTTCAAACATCTGTATAATGTTTCTTTACAACTACACTTCAAACATCTGTATAATGTTTATGTACAACTACACTTCAAACATCTGTATAATGTTTCTTTACAACTACACTTCAAACATCTGTATAATGTTTATGTACAACTACACTTCAAACATCTATAAAATATTTCTTTACAACCACACTTCAAACATCTATATTATGTTTATGTACAACTAAACTTCAAACATCTGTATAATGTTTCTTTACAACTACACTTCAAAAATCTATATAATGTTTCTTTACAACTACACTTCAAACATCTATATAATGTTTATGTACAACTACACTTCAAACATCTATATAATGTTTCTATACAACTACACTTCAAAGATCTGTATAATGTTTCTTTACAACTACACTTCAAACATCTATATAATAATTATGTACAACTACACTTCAAACATCTGCATAATGTTTCTTTACAACTACACTTCAAACATCTGTATAATGTTTCTTTACAACTACACTTCAAACATCTATATAATGTTTATGTACAACTACACTTCAAACATCTATATAATGTTCATGCACAACAACATTTCAAACATCTATATAATTTTTATGCACAACTACTCTTCAAACATCTGTATAATGTTTCTTTACAACTACACTTCAAACAACTATATAATGTTTCTCTACAACTACACTTCAAACATCTGTATAATGTTTCTTTACAACTACACTTCAACTATCTATATAATGTTTATGTACAACTACACTTCAAACATCTGTATAATGTTTCTTTACAACTACACTTCAAACATCTATATAATGTTTATGCACAACTACACTTCAAACATCGATATAATGTTTCATTAAACTACACTTGAAACATCTGTGTAATGTTTATGCACAACTACAATTTAAACATCTATATAATGTTTCTTTACAACCACACTTCAAACATCTACATAATGTTTATGCACAACTACACTTCAAACATCTATATAATGTTTCTTTACAACTACACTTCAAACATCTATATAATGTTTATGCACACCTACACTTCAAACATCTATATTATGTTTCTTTCCAACTACACATCAAACATCTGAATAATGTTTCTTTACAACTACACATCAAACATCTGTATAATGTTTCTTTACAACTACACATCAAACATCTGTATAATGTTTCTTTAAAGCTACACTTCAAACATCTGTAAAACCTTTCCTTACAACTACACTTCAAACATCTGTATAATGTTTCTTTACAACTACACTTCAAACATCTGTATAATGTACATGTACAACTACACTTCAAAAATCTATATAATGTTTCTTTACAACCACACTTCAAATATCTATATTATGTTTATGTACAACTACACTTCAAACATCTGTATAATGTTAATGTACAACTACACTTCAAACATCTGTAAAATGTTTCTTTACAACTACACTTAAAACACCTGCATCATGTTTCTTTACAACTACACTTCAAACATCTGTATAATATTTCTTTGCAACTACACTTCAAACATCTATATAATGTTTATGTACAACTACACTTCAAACATCTGTATGATGTTTCTTTGCAACTACACTTCAAATATCTGTTTGATGTTTCTTTACAACTACACTTCAAACATCTGTATAATGTTTCTTTACAACTACACTTCAAACATCAGTATAATATATATGTACAACTACACTTCAAACATCTGTATAATGTTTCTTTACAAATACACTTCAAACATCTGTATAATGTTTCTTTACAACTACACTTAAAACACCTGTATAATGCTTCTTTACAACTACACTTCAAACATCTGTAAAATGTTTCTTTACAACTTCACTTCAAACATCTGTATAATGTTTCTTTACAACTACACTTCAAACATCTGTATCATGTTTCTTTACAACTACACTTCAAACATCTGTATAACATTTCTTTGCAACTACACTTCAAACATCTATATAATGTTTATGTACAACTACACTTCAAACATCTGTATGATGTTTCTTTGCAACTACACTTCAAATATCTGTTTGATGTTTCTTTAAAACTACACTTCAAACATCTGTATAATGTTTCTTTACAACTACACTTCAAACATCAGTATAATATATATGTACAACTACACTTCAAACATCTGTATAATGTTTCTTTACAACTACACTTCAAACATCTGTATAATGTTTATGTACAACTACACTTCAAACATCTGTATAATGTTTCTTTACAACTACACTTCAAAAATCTATATAATGTTTCTTTACAACTACACTTCAAACATCTATATAATGTTTATGTACAAATACACTTCAAACATCTATATAATGTTTCTTTACAAGTACACTTCAAACATCTGTATGATGTTTCTTTACAGCTACACTTCAAACATCTATATTATGTTTATGTACAACTACACTTCAAACATCTGTATAATGTTTCTTTACAACTACACTTCAAAAATCTATATAATGTTTCTTTACAACCACACTTCAAACATCTATATTATGTTTATGTACAACTACACTTCAAACATCTGTATAATGTTAATGTACAACTACACTTCAAACATCTGTAAAATGTTTCTTTACAACTACACTTCAAACACCTGTATAATGCTTCTTTAAAACTACACTTCAAACATCTGTAAAATGTTTCTTTACAACTTCACTTCAAACATCTGTATAATGTTTCTTTACAACTACACTTCAAACATCTGTATCATGTTTCTTTACAACTAAACTTCAAACATCTGTATAATGTTTCTTTGCAACTACACTTCAAACATCTGTATAATGTTTCTTTACAACTACACTTCAAACATCTGTATAATGTTCATGTACAACTACACTTCAAACATCTGTATAATGTTTCTTTACAACTACACTTCAAACATCTCTATAAAGTTTATTTACAAATACACTTCAAACATCTATATAATATTTATGTATAACTTCACTTCAAACATCTGTATAATGTTTATGCACACCTACACTTCAAACATCTATATTATGTTTCTTTCCAACTACACATCAAACATCTGAATAATGTTTCTTTACAACTACACATCAAACATCTGTATAATGTTTCTTTACAACTACACTTCAAACATCTGTATAATGTTTCTTTACAGCTACACTTCAAACATCTGTAAAACGTTTCCTTACCACTACACTTCAAACATCTGTATAATGTTTCTTTACAACTACACTTCAAACATCTGTATAATGTATATGTACAACTACACTTCAAACATCTATATAATGTTTCTTTACAACCACACTTCAAACATCTATATTATGTTTATGTACAACTACACTTCAAACATCTGTATAATGTTAATGTACAACTACACTTCAAACATCTGTAAAATGTTTCTTTACAACTACACTTAAA